>OMNW01002918.1:48481-71849 GCA_900303245.1 Selene dorsalis
GGGGGGGGAGGGGGGGGGGGGGGGGGTGAGAGGCGACTGTGGAGAGGAAGTGAGAGACTGGGGGTTAAGAAGGAGGTATGACAGGGCAGGAGGTGCAGTAATACCCAGGCTGTTGTGATAGGATTTGAGAACCTGGCTGCCGTTTCTGCTCCTCCTTAAGCATGGAGCTGCTGCTGCTGCTACTGCTGTACCTCCTCACTCCTCCTGAGCTTGTCCTCCTCTTTTTGGATGATTTTAAGATCCTGGCTCTCAACAGCCCCAAAAGACATTTGTTTTCTTAATTTGCAGCTATTTCTCCAGGCACATGTTGGATTTGTTCCTGTAATGCTCCTTTCTTCTGTTCCTCCTGTTCCTGTTCCTTCCTCTTAATTCTCTTTGTCTACAATATCCAACATATTAATATATTCAGCTTTATCAGACTGTAAGATGTTCAGAAATTGCTTCTTTCATGATGCAAACAGGCATTAAGAGTCGCTGATATCAAAGCCAAGTTAGCTGCACCCATCAAATAAAGTGGCTTGTGCTTATCTTCGCTGTATGTCTTCTATTTCTGCTCAGCACCGTCCTCTTCCTCAGCATCCTCATCCACTTCTGCCAATTCCTCCCACTCTCGGTGCCCAGCATATCAGAAAAATCAAGCACCACAAAACATTTCACATTCCAGCACACGACTGCAGAATTCACTGCTGGTTTCCAGGGGGGAAGTGTCTGCTTTAGCTTTTTCTTTGGAGGGGAAACTTACTGACATTTTCATTGTCCTGCAGCCAGACGGCCTTGTGTTTATGAAGCCTGAGGAAATCTTACAAAAATGTACATGGCTGCAGTAAAATGTAGGGTTTTTTGTGAGAGTGTTTTCAACTCATTCATACACAGCGCTGTATAAGCATAGTTTCATTTTTTTACAACAGGAAATGAGTCTGACAGAAAAGTGCGCAGATGCCTATGAGCCATAAGCAGTGGGCAGATCAATGCTTCACTTTTGAGCTCTGTCGTCTGTTCTCTACTTTTTCCATCTCCATCTCTCCATTTTTTCCAACCTCACTTTTCATTTTGCCTTTTCTTTTTTGTCTCCCTTCACATTTTCACTGGAAACAAGAAAAGGATCCCTCATGAATTAGTTATTGCAGGCCACAGAAGCTTGTATTCTACTGTGGAGCTTTGTGCTTATGGCATGTCTGACTTTATATAGGGTTTCTCCCTCTGGGATTTGATTCCTTATATGATCCTTTACTGTGTTATTTTTGGTTACGATAGAGGTGTGGTTATATAGACAGCAGATTGGTCAGTCTGTCAGTCCATCACTTTGGTCCCCACACTATTCAACACAGTGCCCTGCTGTTTACTTTATTTTCTCAAGAGAATCAACATTAAACTCTGATGCTCTCACGGCAACTGCAGGTCACAATTATAAGGTGAATCTGCAGGATTGCCATCCAACAACGTTTGGAGCCAGTGAAGGAGCCAGCAAAGTAAAACAAAGCAGACAGGAAACCAGATTTACTAAGTATTCCTGTCACAGTCTGACAACTAAGGCTGAGGTTTACAAAGCTGAGTGAAGTCTGACAATGCTGATCTGAGTCAGAGTTATTCTAAATTGGCCTCTTTACAGAAAATAAACCCTTCATCTGATTCAGGGTGAAACGTGCACTTTTCTCTGAGGTCACCTTCTGGTTGAACTTTACCGCTTACTGGAGCAGCGCTACTGATATCAAGTTGTTTTTCATCTCTAGTATAAAATAGCAATCATCTTTCATGCAGTAATGAATGAACCAGACAGTTTCAGCTATTCAGTCTGATTGCTGCTGATTTCCAAAGCAAGATTGTTATTTTTCAGCACTTTTGTAAATGTCTTAATATAATTTTCATTTGAATGAAAAACATTGTAACGTCCTGACATTTGAATGCTGGCACAGTGCCATTAAAATGACAATTTATTGGGCAACTCTCTCTTTATCACTGTGACAAGACCAGAGTCGGAGGCCAGAGGACTTGTGCATTTCATCAGCACAGACGCACTCAGGTTAAAGGGCATTAAAGTAATTACCAAATAAAACCTATGGCTACATCTAACCTTCATTTCAAGACAAGCCAAACCCAAAGCTCTTCTTGTATTCTTCTTTTCGACAAACTACAAAAAAAAAGGAAGACTGTCATCAAATGAGATGTGTTCAAGGCCGATGGAGGATGACATCATGTTAACAGTATTTTTAAACAGCTATTTGCCATTCCTGAAGACAACATTTCATTTCATCCTTGGATGATGAATGGCAGGAAAGCAGAGTTGATTTTAATATGTTGTCCTGCTGTAGCAGAGCTGTTTGCTTAAGGCAAATTCTTCTCTTTGGACCAAGTGGATTTCGGAAAGAACCCAGCAAGTAATACTTTAAGAGCATTACTCAAACGTCGCTGCATTATTTATTCCTCATATGCATCAGAGCAAAATTTGTAACATCAGTGTTGAATAAAAATCATACTCTTCTACTTTCTCTGTTTTGCTTGAAGTAGTCCAGTTAAAATTCTTCATGTCTGCAGTGAGTGGAAATATCCAGCGTGTGGTTTGAGCAGGGTGTGTCGGTCCACATCTGTGGTCTTTCACAGAGTCAGAAACCACTGCATCAGCATCCTGTCCGTTCCATTTCCCTGACAGACAGCAACCGTCTTATTGTTTTCACCGTGACCGCCATCATACGATGCTGTACCTTTGAATATGTCAAACATTCGGTCTGTCAATCGGTGATGGAAATCCAGAGTGATCATTATGGTCGGAGTCCTAGAGGGTAAATCCAATTCAAATCACATCTGCCATCAATTTGAGTTCAGTGTGCTTTTTTTCCCCAAGGCCTCAGTTTGCTGTGTCATTCTATATCAGATTAAAGTAGTAACAAAGAATGAGAAACTGTCTTTGTGGACTCCCACAGAGGCTGCAATTTTGAGCAAATTTCTAGTTTTGTGTGATAGTTCGAGCTTTAACTGAACAAAATTATACATGCTGAAGCAAACACCGCAGATGGAATTACAGTGAAAGTTTTCCCCCATTGAGCTTCATGAAGCTGAGACAGACGACATATTTTGTTCAATTCTGATACAACAAATTAGAATAGAGCTTAGTGCCAACAATTTTACAATAACAACATGTTGCCAGTGTTCGAAGCATGCCCCTCACTCCTTCACATACAAGGTGGCCACAGAGCAGCAGAGCTAATGTGCTAATATAAAATTCACTTCTTCAACCATCAGCTTTTTCTATATGTGGCCATAAAACAAAGCACTGGCCATGACAATGCTGCCATGCCTCTTCTGGATTCTGATTAAGACTGAGAACATGTGACATCTGATGTCAAAAACTGAGATCTGAAACTTAGTGATATCCTCAGTCCTGAGAATTTTCATAAGCACACAGAAGACAACCACTGGAAAGTTGGAGCACATGAAGATTGTTTGGCTCTTAACATTGCTTAAGATAGCCACAGGCTCCTGGAGATACAGTGGAAAAAGTGACGAAAGTGGTGTGTGTGTGTGTGTGTGTGTGTGTGTGTGTGTGTGTGTGTGTGTGTGTGAGTGTGTGTACCAAAGACCTCACTCCTATATTAAAGTCACTCATAAAGGATGGATTAAGTCATCACAAGCACACAAATCTGATGTGATCGCACAGAGAAGACTCAATGTTTCAGTTGCTCACATACTAAGTGTTTTAGAAAAGAAATTGCATGACATCCTCTGTGCTGTGGGTCCACATGGCTCAGAGGAGCAGAGGACCAAGCTTTTCTGCTGGTTAGTGTAACAAACAGATGTTTTGCCTCTTTACAAACAGATCTCAACATCAAATCCACATTTACTTCAGTTGTGCATTTTACTTCAAACAAGCTGCATCTGCCCGCCTCTGTCCTGTGGCATGTACACATGCAAACATGCCTTTATAAGTGTGTCTTTCTTACGAGCAGTGCAAAGAGCATATCCTACTGCTGCACACAACTTTCATGCCTTGGAGAAAAGGCAACGTGTTCAGGGTGCACAATCTTTCTGACATTTCCATATCGAGGGCAACAGTGCAGGATATAAGCTCATTAAATCAACACTTGCAAGACGATTTTCAGAAAACTTTGTAGTGGAACTAATTTAAGAACAGGTTTGCATAAATTGCCCTTCGAATGACCCGTTGGCCATGTTTTAATGATATTTTTAGGTATTTTTGAAAGATCTAAAAGTCAGCTGTTTAAAGCTGATGGTGTGAAATTAAGAAATGCATGTTTGCAACAGCATCACTGAGCAGTTTATTTTTCAGCTGTAAACAAATATATTGAGGTGTAAGAGGTTAACTGTGCTAGAAACATCAGGAAACATCAGGCTGTAGCTTTAAAGCAGCCCTCTGTGCATCATCTTAATAGTTCCTCTCTTCTCTCCAGCATTTTAGCCTCTTTCAGCTCAGCTTTGGTTTTTGAACTCTCAAATTCTACCAACCTCATTTACAAACACTGCTGAGAGTAACTCCTTCCAGCTGATTAACAAAACTGTCAAAGCTTAATCACCGACTGCAGAACGACAGAATGACGATGACAAGGCCTGTACAGCAGGGGAAGCATATCTTGATAGCTGTATTGTAAGATATTGCCCCCCTCCCTGAAAGGGGGCTACTACATACTTAAGTGTTGTAACATCAGAACAGACATGTCCTCCTTTCATATTTACAATGTATCTACATTGAATGTAATGGATTTGTGTGCCCATAAGACTTTACATTTGAACAGTCCTTCCATGCCCCCGCCCACCCTTCAACCAAGGCGGGGGCCAAAATCATCCAGACAGGGCAAGGAAAGCCATGACTAAGACAAATCATGCAAGTGCAAGATTTGTCCACTCTACTGGAAGTTCCTTTTAAAGGGAGAAAAAAACTTCATATTGTATTTATTAAAGGCATCATTGTGACTGCATGTATTATAATATCTGTTTTATTCATGAAACTAAGAACTTAGTTTCACACTTCCCCAGTCATAAAAAAGCAGACCGAACTCCACTCAAGACAAACAAAAAGAGGACAAATCCTCACTTTATAAATTCTGTTCACAAGTCCAGGTCCTTTCTTGTTGACAGTCAACACTTCTCACCCAATCAGAAAACACCCACTGAGAGAAACCTCTGAGTTTGTGCAGCGCAAGCACTGCTGGCCAAATAAAAGAGAGAAAGAGAGAGAGAGAGAGAAAAGCGCTGAAGAAGTGTTTAAGATTTCATGTGGCTGCTGAGAGCCTTTCATTCCCTGTGCAAGCGTGATTTTTCCAACTCATGTGACAGACCTTAATGCTTCCTAAGAGCCAAAGGCTGCATTGTTCTGTGGACCTGCTTGGTAAAAGTAAAAATATAGACTTATACAGATGTAGAAATACAGTACAAGAATCAAAGAGCATGAAATATACATGCAGGGAAGTGGATCCTGTGGTTTGCTTTTTATTCAAAAAGCTCTCAACATGATCTCAATTGGGAATTTAAAGGAGAAAATATAGAAACGCTTTTTTATGCAACCTTGGGCTTTTTGACCTAATACAGATACAACTGGTCAACTGTTCAGTGCAGCTGAAGATGTAGAAGGGCTGCCGTCCAAAAAAAAACTATAAATAAAATGCATAATGAGTGAAATACTCACTCATTTACAAATGGGAATGTCTAAACGAACCCTGCAGCTTTAAAATTCATCTCATACACACTGGTGCTTAGTGATGGCTGTAATTTTTAATAATGAATTGGAATTTAAAATTAAAGACTACATAAGTGACCTCCCCTTGCACTACAACACTGAGGCACAGAAATATACACAAGCACCATATGCACTATGTGTGTGTGTATAAAGCAGTGCATTTGCACTGTATACTAAAAACAGGTAAGGAGATGCATAATTGAAGGCATGCAATGGAAAACAGATGTTGGTATACTGTGAGGTTGAGAGACCAATAATCTTCTCAACATGTCTCGCATGTGTCAACAGTGTCACACATGTGCAGAGCGTAAAGACAGGCAGGCACAGCAGAGCACGCTGACAAAGCCACAAGACCGCAGATGAAATTATATGAATTTGTGTTAATAAGTGATCACAACCCCGCAGCCACACACACACACACACACACACACAACGTGTTTCTTCCCCCTCTGTGTGGGAGCTTGTTTTTGTTTTCTCTTTACCGCCATGGGGAACTGTCCTCTGCACGCTGACCTTCTGCTTGTGGCCACATGACCAATGTATCCTCAAACCACCCTACTGGACTCAACCGAGTATGTGTGTGTGTGTGTGTGTGGCATGTGGGGATTATGTTGAACAAGCGAGATGAGCATCGCAGAATTTTTTTTTTGCACTTATTGATTTATCTGTCTGACTGTCTGCAGGATTTCTTTTCTTTCTCTTTTTAGATTCCCATACATGTAGAGTTTTTATGGCATTTTCATGATTTTCAGGCTCTAAATCTACATATGAATTATGAAGCTGGACAGTTGTTCAGCACTGGCAGAACTTCAGCTTTATATGTCTTTATTTGTACGTGTGTCCAGTATGAAGTGTGGTCTCGTACATCACAGTGTGATTTCCTCCCTCTCCAGTGTGGGGATTGATCCTAAACGTGCCTTCACATCTTGAAAGAAATGCCTGTAATCATTTTAGTCTAATCTGATGAAGAATGCAGAGATTAATTGCTTATTTAATAATCGCTTATTGCTATATGAATGATTAAAAAAAGCAACTCATCTATCTGTGAGCATGCCTCTTAATTTTTCATTTGAATTTGATCTGAGTTTGATTAAAGAGTTCCACATGGTGAAATTGGACGATGCAACAACGCTACCTTAAAACACCCAATTTCAATCAACCCTGGATTGATTAAACTACATTGCTGGATTTATATGGTCCTTTGTCTAAAGTCTTCAATTATGAATTACCACAATTGCTCATAATATAAAGTATACTTTTTTTTTTCTTTAGTCTAGGTCGTGATTCTTGCTAATTAACCTCGTTACACTTTGAACTGTCCTATGGGACCTCTGAGCCATCTATGAGCCACAGCCAGCCTGATAATAACACTCAGATTTAGAGAGAAATCCCAAAGAGAAGCAACCATTTTGGATGTAACATCATCTGTTAAACACTGACATTTGGGTAGTATATGCAGACTCCCTGAGGACTGTATTTGTCCTACAGCCCCAGTCTGACACACACAGCATTTACACTGTCATTTGTGAATGAGCCAAATATTTCAGATAGAGCTGTAGAGCTGCACATTGACAGAAAAAACGACACAAAACTGTATTTTTTATGTGTATTTTGTCAAAAATATAACAACTATGAAGCTTAACTTTTGTGTTCTGCCTTTCGAATAGAAACTAAACTTGCCCCTGTAGAAAGTTGAGAGAGAGGTTTTGTCAGAGCTCCACTTGCTGAATTCTTCATCTGTTATTTACTTTGTATTTAATGTTTATGAATAATTATGAGAGAAAGGCCAGATTTGACTTTTCTCAATGCAAATCAAGTCAGGAGCTGTGAGGGGGATTGTGCTGAGCCACTCAAATGAGGAAAGGGGAACAAAGACCAACAAAGAGCAGAGGAGTCACCCATTTTATTAATTGTGTTGGTTCTAGCAGTTGCCCTTTAGAAAAGTCAGTGGACTTAATTAAATTACCATGCACGCTCCGAGGAGGAAGCAGTAGGAAATAACCCTGTAAAGCAGAGCCTTGTGAACGTTCAATCCCTTCTCTAATGAGAATGAGAGCCATGGGGATGCTCAAAGGTCTTTACGCGTCCTCTGAGTCCTTCACTTAGTACTGTAATATCTGGATTTACTAAAGAGAAAAGCAAAGTCTTCGGCAAACAGCAAAACTACAACACAGTTAGCACCTCATATGTGATGGCTTGCATCAAACAGCAGTGCATGGTGAAAAAACACAGTCGGGGATGATGGGAGCAATATTGCCAATGCTTTCAGCCTTGCCAGCCACTCTCCTATAGAGTGCCCTTAAAACCCTCTAGGCCCCTTGGAGTAAAGGCATACTTTTTCCAGGTCAGCTCATGTGTTTACTTCTCACAGCTGAGTCTTGCTGCTTACTGTTAGCACAGCACATATAGGATAATTAAAAGTGGTCCAAGGGTCGAGAGAGTTGAGCAGGAGACGCTGGCACGAAGAGGAAGCGGTTATGACATGCCTGCCCTTCCTCCTACACATGTTCCAAAGCCCCAAGGCAATGCCCGAGGTTATGAGGGCTTAGTGAAGGGGCAAATGCATACTGAGTAATATGGCAAGTGGAAAAGCTGAGAAGACTGGGCACGGAGAGCCAGAGTGTGAAAGCCAGTTCCTGTTGTGGTGTTGCGCTGCAGTGGTTTGGAGGGAAAATGGACCAGAACATGAGGAGAGAGCAACAGTGCCAACACATCTAGGAGAGGTCAGAACACAACACAACACAACGCCTGTTTGAGGTGCACACAACCTGCTCTATGATGATGCCATTTACAAAGCCTCAAAAACTCTGCTAGTGGTCATTACAGACTCATTCTGTGCAGCCACACATCACATTATTCAAACCCACAGTTTAAAGAGATCACTAGGTCCTTGTAGGGATGTGGGGGGGGGTACAACCTACACATGTTGCCATGCAGGGCTGATAGACAGAGACAAGCTGGGAGGGCATGCACACCGCAAACACTACAACCCAGAACCAAGGTGAAAGCACTAACAACTGCAAGTATCAGGCTGAATGATGGGACATGCACATCCCAATCATCCAGTACTCCTCGTGTGATCTCCTACATCAGTGTGTGGATTCTAGAGAAATTAATACACATGCTACTGTTTAAATTTACTGTCCACTGAAACATGCTGCAACTCACTGCGAACGGTATCTCTAGATAGCAGCCTGCTGCTGCCCACTGCTAGACAGGACACAAAACAAGGCTGACAAGATTCAGCCTACTCCAACTGTTCTCAGATGTGCTAACCTTGGAGTGTGTTTAAAACCTTTTTGATCTTCTGACTGCTCATGCATTTTTGCATTATTTGACTTCTTCCTAGTGAGGCTGTCCTTCGGTTTAGGTTGTGGAGTCTGATTGGGCAATTATAGGTCAAAAAGAGTGTAAAAAAAATGCAGTTGAATGAAACAACCTTCAGTAAAACTAAATAAATTTAGACTTATTGCACTACCAAGAGCAAGTAGGTCACTGATGAGCTGTTATCTGGGCCAAAGGCAACACAGTCTCTCAAATATCTTCAAATTCCACTATACTTACTAAGATTAATCCCTGAGGATACAGCGCCTTCTGTGCTTTGTGTCATTCCTGAGCTACCATACCCTTTAACTAAGGCTGATTTCTTTGACATATATAAGGAGAGCTGATGAGGATACTGGGCGACTGCTGTTCAATTTGTTGACCAGGGTCCATGTAGCTTGTTAGAACATATTATGCAACACTATTGTCCCCATAATTCTTATGTATTAGCAAATATGTAATTTCCACTTAGACTCCCTTTGTTGTCGAGCCGAGCTCCCCTCTGGCCATGATGCTTCGATGGCTCTCCAGTCAACCATGTCCTGCCTCTTCAAATGGAAAAGAATATTTGTTGTTATTGGTTGAGCTGATACACTATGTGAAATATTTACGTAATGACTCAGTGGCAGGGCCATATTTGACTGTACATGTACACCATGTAACAATAACAGTGTGGCATCCATTGTTTTCAGTTTATGAAAAAACAAACAGGATATTTCCTGTTCATTTAATCTATTATTTAATACTTGTTTTATATTTGCAGTGTGGTTTTGTCTTTTTTAACACATTAGTATCATAAATATCATCTTTAAAATCCAGATTTAAGTAACAGTAACACTGTCGACTGGAAAACCATCACACATCAAAAGGTGCAACACTTCTAGGATCTCTTCTTCCTATATTAGGTGTGTGACTCAAGATTTAGTCTGAACAAGGTTTTTAATGAGTCAGTCTCACTCAGGAGAGGAAACAGTAACTAGGTCACTGTCATGTTGATAACTGTGACCCCTGGACCTGTTATATCACCCAAAATATACCACCAAATACCAGTAGGATGATGTACTTTATTTGCCTTTTCGTGCTGTACAGATGGGCTAAATGGGTCAACAGACGGTGCATGTATGTCAGTGATTCCCTCCTGGTTCAGAGCTGACCTGCCACTGTAGATTCAGCAGAGAAAAGGCTGCTGACGCTCCTTTGAAACTAGGCTTGACCTGTTTGTTTCACTGTCAGAATGTATACAGTACACAGCTGGGATCTCTGTGCACAGTGTGTGCCGACACTGAAAGAAACTCACCCCTCAATTTGAAACACATTGATCCCATTAATTACCCTCCTTGATGCTGGTTATAAACCAAACTTGCTCTGTATGAGTGCAGGTTTGTAGCTTTAGGCAGAAAAGTAGTGAACTGTTAAACTTCACTACCCAGAAGTCACTTCACATAACAGGTGATTAAACTGCTGTGCCTTTATTCTCCATCCACATTTCTAATTAGGAGCTGGTGGCAGTTAATGTGGTAAGGCTTCACCTCTGAGTGGAGCCAATCATTTTTATTTGAAAAATTATACATTTTGCTTGATGAATTCTAATGACTGTCCCTCCAGCTCCAGCATGAAGTCCACACTTTTGTTTCGTATTCAAATAGCTGAATGACTTTTGGAAGGAACTTTTGGTCCAAATGAATGATTTGGAGCTAATCTGATCCCATGTACACTTCCTATTACTGAATCCTTACTACTGACTTCTCTGGAGCATCAAACAGCCAGCCATCCATGGTATACATTTCCATCTACACCCAGACCTGGACAGTTAACAAGCTTGTCACAGCTGGTACACAACATGTCCCACTCTCCTCTGTGGTGAAGTAATATAAACCACAACAGGTCTTTCACAATATGTTCCAGTGCAGCAAAGAGAGGATGAAAGCATTAACAAGGTGCCAGAGGTTTGTTTGGAATGCATCAGGACTGATCTTTGAGCTCTGGGGAGATATTGAGACAGCTCCAAGCGGCACAGACACAAAAGCAATACAGATTTGAAATGTGTCATGGGAGATACACTGTACATCATCTATTCTTCAGCCAATGATCGCTCATGCTTGTGTATGATTGTTTAGAGCACACAACAAGGCTCAAGCAATGTGCAGCAGGAGAAACAGTTCAGTTTGTTACCCTTTCAGCAGAAATACAAAAATAGATGCACTTGCGTAATCTGACTTGGATAATACACATGGAAAACCTAAGGCCTTCTCCTGGGTGGTTTGTAAGATTATCCTACCACTTTGCTGGCAAGCCAACACATCTCAAGATTATCTCCCTACGTGTCCATGAGCACGAGGGAGAGAAGATACAGACATGAAAATCAGCTCTACATCCTCTGTAATCGTTATATACTATGAAATAGACCTCACTCAAATGCGGGGCACATTCAATATTCACTTTAATCTGTTTTTCTCTCGCAGTGAAACAGATGATTAGGCATGTCTGGCCTCATCAGCAGGTCTTATGCTCCCTGGTGGAGCTCGACTTAGCTGCTGATCACGTTGTTAGGGCTGATGGAACAGCTTGGGTCATACAATTCCTATCCACTGTCAGCAGGGGTGAGGGCCCAACTTGCTTTCCTTAAGCAGAATATGGGCAAATGGGTTAATCTGGATGATTTAGCCGAGTGGATTCCTCCCCAGACACGGCTGTTCTGGCTCCATAATGACCGTAAAATGATGCTGACCAGAAGCAACGGCTTCTCATTCATGCATTTGTGTTGAGTTTCACTCCATGCCACAAGCTCGGTCTGTGTGGATAAATCTGTATACCGACCTGCCGCCTGATTCCCAGCCTTAAGGTCTCTTGTCATCAGAGACATCAGACGGAGGGCTGAGGGTGCCAAACAAAAAAAAAGGTTTCTGCCTCAGCCTCAGAACTGTTTTGAAGTTTTGACATGTTTGAGATTTAAATGTTTTGAAGGTTGGATTTGGGTTCATCTGTTCTCACTATCACTGTCAGATACTGGGGCTACCAAAATAATCCAAATACTGGCTGAAGCTGCGGTTGGGGGTAAACAACTCTGAGCTGAGTGTGATAAACTGAGACACCTGTCAATCACACAAACATGTCCTCGCACCACTTCTTAGCAATTACTGAAGTGACTGAAAAACTGATCTGCATGGAATTAGACCTCAAATATTCATGGTGGTTAGAATAATAATATAATAATTGTTGTAATAATAATAATCTTAAACTTTGCAGTGGCTTCAACATTCAGTGAAGGTGGTTGCTACCTGAAGATCACTGCCCTGCTGCTACACTGGATGACATCATGTGCAACAACTATAGAGCAAAGTGCACTACACCACAAGCCATGGACAAGGACTAGAGCAGGGATTACAACAGAGAACATCTGTGAACACCACGGCATCATTATCGACTGGTAAGAGGTCAGAGTAATTGACAAGGAGCCAGTGGATGCCGGGAGAAAGATTAAGAGTGCAGCTCACATCCAAAGCCATAGAAGACTCTCTGAAGAGAGAAGGGCGTCAGTCACAATCCCCTCCCACAGAGCACCTGCTATCACATGACTCAAGGACTGTACCACTGTCCAACCAGACCGGAATACCTCAACCATGACGATGATATTTGTGGTTTGGAGAATACAACTATTGAACGAACTGGTCTGAAGTCTGCCACAGACTTTTCTTTCCCACAGGTGGCCGACATGCCGATTCCAGTCCCCTTCATTTATTGTAATAAAAAAATACTTAAGTATGTTCCAGCATGAAAATGTACCAGATATTAGTCTATTAGTCTTCAAAACGTTTGTTGCAGCATTAAGTGTTCAAAGTTAGAATTGTGGCATTTGACTTTGAATATAAATACATTTACTGCTCTGTGCTTCTTTTCCCTTGGGTTAAAAGCGACTCAGAGCTCTGACAATTTGCAAACCTTACCAAAAACTGAGACAGTTTGCATCAGCTCTTTCAGTGAGAAAGAGAAAAAACTACATAAGCAGCATAATATCTTGTGAAATCAGCAATTAGCTGCTTATGTATTGCACTGAATTCAGGTAACATGAGTATGTGTCCACACGCAGGATAAGTAGCAGTGGGACCGATTAATTGCCATTATTTTTCATTTTTAGGATTAGGTCTCAGTGAGGTGCGATAGAAGAGCCAAGGTGCTGGATATCATCTCCTGCCTCTCCATCCATCTGCTCTGGATCAAACACACAGAAGGAGCCAAGAAGCTCAATGTTCCACGTAATGGAAGCATGAGTTTCACAACCGCTGGACAAAGCACCAGGAGTGCTGGTTTCCTCAGCCCACTTCACGCTTTCCTGAGCCTGAACACATGACAAGTAAAACCCGAAGGCACTGGGGTGGGGGGTGGCTGAACAGGAGGAGGAGGAGGAGGGGAGATGCAAGAAAAGATCCTAAGTGTTATGATTTGCTTGTACGCTGGGTGTGTGGATGCATGAATCTACGTCCTCTCTCTCTCTATCTCTCTCTCTCTCTGTCTCTCTCTCTCACCTTTCTTTTCCATCTCTGTAACTCTCTTACTCTCTCTCTCTCTCTTTCCCTCACTTTCTCTCTTTTTGCCTGTCTCTCACTCAAGGTTACTCACTATTGTTATTTCAGACTGGAATCACTGCACGCTTCTCTTCTTTTCTGTCGGAGGACCATGTGAGGCTCTTGAATGTAAGTGCCTCCTTTGTTGCTTAATTCACTTTCTTTGGGACCATTCCTTTAGAGGCGATAGGTTTAGGGTCGTCCTTTTTTTTTTCTCTCCTCATAGCACATGCACAATGGGATGTCATACATTGGAGGGGTGGAGTGGGCTGGGATGGGGTGGGGGTGTTTAGGGGGCAAGATTGCTCCATGTGGTCCCAGCGTGGGAGCTAAATGCACGTGTTTGCTACTGTCATTGTCTCAGGGTAGCTTTATCGCTGCTTTGTCTTTGGTTTGCAACTTGAATTTCTGCATGCATTGCTCACTGATGTTTGTTTGGCTCTGTACTGTTTGTATTTGGTGAACTCAGAAGGCTTAATTATAGGACAGTTTAACTGCAAACAGACAGTGTGCTGGATTTCAGTAGAAGCACAGCACAATTTCAACTATTTTTCATCTGCTGACAATAGAATCCCAATACTATATTATCTAAATTAACAAATCAGGTCCAAATAGAGTAAAAAAGAGTTGATTGGCTTATCACTATTACTTGATGGTGGTTAAACACAATTTAAAGAGACAGAAAGTTACATGTTCAGAGTTTAAAATCTCTATATATATTTCCATCCACCTATCCCTTCATGTAGAATGTGTATTTGTGCACTGACTGTACATAAACTTAACTATCTTCAATTTAACCATGGGTAATTAATGAGTGGTCAGGCTGCATGTTTGAATATTTTACAGCTTTTTGAAATACGGCTCAACCAAACAAACAGGAGGACAACTATTTGCTCTGAATGTTGTGTTTGTGTTTTATGACTGGCTCGTTAGCGCTACACTGCAAGTACCTGGAAGACCTTTCTTTATTTATACCAATATATCATCCAATTTGTTCTTTGTCCTCTACAGACATGAGCCAATGGACAAATTGGTCGTTTGGACTCATGGTCATATTAAGGAAGACAATGTTCCACATTTGAACTATATATATATATAATAAAGCTTAGTCCTCTGCTAGTCAGTCAGAATAATAGGCCTTGTTTGTTGAGTTTGTTAGTCTCCATGGAGACTTCAGAAAACTTCCATTATGAAGATGCTTCGTGCAAGATAAAACAGAAGTACATACACTTCAGTCTTCAAGTCAATTAAACCACTTTAAATACAAGCGCTACGAGTTACATGAGCTGTCAAATACATGCTAATGTTAAACAGCGTACACAGTGATCTAAATGAACCAACACTGTCCTGACTTCAACCCTGAGCCACAACTTTGACTGACAGAGGGGCTTGCTTCTCATTATAGTCTACACTATCAATGATTTATGGGGAATTATTCAGTTTTAATTTTGTGTGCACTCTCAGACGCCTCCAAACTCAATAATCTTCATTACAGTTCTACATCTGCGGGGTTTACATGTAAATATGCACTCACTCCTCTGCAAAGATTAAACAACGCAGCTCGATTTCATATGATAAGTAGTTTTTGTTCCTTCTGGTTTGCATGAAATTCTGAAATGCCAACGTCAAACGCCCTCCCAGGCTTCATTGCAAAGCAATGTGCCTGAAGAATTGCAACTGACAGAGCCAATGAATAATAGACATAGTGTATATACGCTGTTATCAATTATACACAACTTTGCTAAGCTGAATGTTGAACCTATGGTGAACGTCATTTATCTACAATATTTTTTGGGGCTTGTATTTATGATTACTTTATTTACACATCTCTGCAGACTGACACAGTGAGGAGGCTCTCTGCAGAGCGTTTGGTTTGTTTAAATCCAGCATACAAGCACACAATGTTGTAAATATTCAATACCAATATAAAATACATTTAGTGGCAGTCAGAGGAATTTCTCTGTTGTTTATTGAGTAGCATGAGTCTAGAGCTTACGCAGTGCAGGATAAATTTAACATGCTATAGACTAACAACTATAAATGCAATATAATTTCTTCCCAAAATCTTGATTTGAGGACTGACTTTCAGTTTGTGCAAAAATGACATGGTTTGTGAGCTGGAGTCCTCCAAGAAAAAGTGACATGTTCGACTTTCTAAGGAAGACGCCCTCCAGCAGCAACACTACTTACTTTTTAAACACATTCTTCCATTTTATTCATGAGGCCTTGTACACTTTCAATGATGCTTATCTTTTGTAGATTAGGTTTTTTAGGAATGTTAGTAGTGTGTTGACCATTTTTCCTCCACATGAAATGTTTCATTATTCACTTCTACTCAAGTAACAGAAATGCTGCAAGGTTGCTGTTACTACTATGGTCGTGCAATTCATAACATTCCCAGTCCATTGCCATCCCCATTATGGATGCTACACAATTGATCCCCTTATCAGTGCTGACATGTTGAGAGGGAGGTGCTGGCGAATGCATTAGGATGTGGCAGTTGTGTACCTGGAGCTACTGGCACTGAGCTAAAACAAAGTGAAAATGGTGTGTGGAGGAAGGTTTGGATGCTTGATGCTAACCTGGAACATAAATGTGAATTCCTGGCTCATCACAGTGTGGGGTAAAGGTGCTAGAGAAAGTTAAAAAAAAGGCTGGAGAGTGAACTAAAAGTAGAGACGTTTGAGTGGGAGGGAACACTCTTAGCTCCTTTATTCTGCACAAACTGCTCATGCTTCTGCCAGAAACGTGAAAAAGTACATTTGTTGATTTAAATATATGAACATTATGTGGTCTAATACACGTTAACACTTGTCTTCCTTTGATGTCCCAACTATTTGCACCATGCTCAAATTATTTTCAGTTTTAACACCCTCTTTGCCATATTTGGAGCCCAGCAGGGTCTCAAGCTTGGAGGCCTTGGCATCGTCGACAGCCAGTGTGTCCAATCTTTCTCATGCCCAGCCAAAACCCGACTTCTTTCCAGCTATAAAATCCCATCTCTCTGCTAAGGACTCAAGAGCTTGGCATTCAAGTCTCAGCTCCCCAACAGACCAAATCTGGCTCTTCGCCACCTCCTTGTCTTGTACCAAAGCTCAAGAAAATGAGTCTGAATAGAGGGAAAAGGAGGGTGAGCTTGGGAAGAAGGAGGTGGGCTTTAAATGGAAGTTGAGGCAATTTATTTGCAATGGCCCCCCTTTCATCCACCTTGGGGGTATTGGACTATAAATGAGTTGGTTTGTTCTACGGGTGACCAAACATGGCACTCAAATGTTTATCTGCACAATGACAAAGCTTGAGGAAGCCAAAGACACTTGGTGACGAGATGAACCGTGAACTAGTCAAGTGCCCTGTTCTGTTCAGTCTCTGCTGAACACACACAGCTTTGGCTCCACTGCAGATTTGGCCATGTTGGCCATCCAGCTTCTTTCAATACATTGTGTATTTGTGCCAGCCTCTACAGGACAACACTGCAGTCTTACTATGGCTGTACCTCTATGAGAAACTCACACTCAGTGTCTTTAATCTGCAATAGAATACAACAGAATAGCAAACAACTGCTGACTGACAACTAAAGACTGGACTGACGTTACCTCGAAAAGAAAACTTTCAAACAACTGAGATGCACAATAATGAAGCTACAGGTACAAACCAGATCAATGTAATCACCAATTAAATGGCCGATATCAATTCAATGTGGGCATTGCCAAAACCACCTGGCGGCGTAACGACAACAACAACAAAACTCACAGGGAAGTGAGGGTTTGAGCAACTGCTAAAGTTAGTAATAAGTTCACAAGCACTACATTGCTTTTTTTCAGTTGTTAGACTCAACAAAACCCGATCTGTGATTGTCAGCAGAAGAGGACATGACAGAGAAAAGCAGTCCTTAACACAGACAGAAGTTAATTTAAACAAGAAACAAACAAACAAACAAATAAAACATAATCGCTGACACGGTCTCATCTGGTTTTCAACGTCCCTGTGCCCGTGCAGTTTAGCATGTCATTGATTAACACTGCAGCTCGGCCTGCATACTGCTGCCTGTATTAACTGGCTCTTTGATTAGCTGAAGCTCAGAGTCAGTGTCTGGCCTACAAGCAGAAGTGGATTGATGTGTCCTCATGGAGATTTTATAAACTGGGAAAGCAGTGTAGGGACATCAGGTCCCAAAGCTGGTAGAGTCTAGTTCAGTTTTATCACTGTATCATGATATTACATCATGCTGACACCCCCACCCCCCACGTGATTCTAGCAAATGATGCCAACTGATTATAGGGAGCAAGTTGACTATGTCTAAGTGAAACTTGAAAGCATTCCAGTGCCGTCTCATTCATTAAACTATATGTTGCAAAGTGACGACAACATTTCAAGCAATGCTCTGACATGTTTAGCTCAGAGAGAGAGAAAAGAGAATCTGGTCTCACTGCAATAACCAGCAGACAACAAACATGAGGGAAGGCCAGCAAATGAATGCAGACAAAGTTAAGATGTTTCATGCCACGTCTCACAGCGCTGCCCCCAATAAATCCAAAAATACCCAAACACTGTGGCACACCCAGCCTTTCTTGTCAGAAAACATAATCCTAGTCATCACATACAAAAGCACTGTTACTCCAAGGACCAATACAATGACAACAACAAAAGATTATATTTTCCAAATACAAAATCCATTGTGGAGGCTTGTAAATGACAGAGTGGACAAGTCGGCCTTTAAGATGACATAAAAAATCTAAAATAAATAAAAACTGGATTTGTGCTGTCTGAAATAAGCGTGACGTTTACAAGAGAAAAACCGCAATAGGAATGTGTGTAGTAAATTGGATCACAGACACCAGACTGTCCTGGAAAACCACAGTCAGAGCAGTGCTGAGGGGAAAGTTCAGCCCTGTAACTCAAACAACATTTCAAGTATTTAGTCATCAGATCTGTAAGAGCATCACAAACCACATTTCATTTGCCACATCTGGGCAAAACTTGATAAGTACATATTTTCTTCAAGATGTTTGACTGTGGAGTTACTGTAGCATGGAAATTGTATTTCAAGTACTCTGATGATATACGTTACATAATCAGCGGTGTGTGGTTGCTTTTACAGACCTGAATCCCGCACCTTGACAAAAAAACCTGAGAAACATACCTCTTTATCACAGCAGCAGTGGCAGGTCTCTCTTAAATTCAGGGCCTGTTCTGCCTCATGAGTTTGTCCTGCTGGTGCTGAAAGTCTCGCTGCATCTCGTTGCTCTCTGCTCTCCACCTTCCACCTTCCTGTCAAATGAAGTATTAGGATTATTCCCTGAGACATATAAACCTTAAACACACTAAACATAACCAACAGTAGGCTACTCACACATTGCACTATGTTCACAGCTATATTACTGCAGATCATTAAACAGAGATCACAATGCAAATAGTTTTCTTTACTTTTCTACCACTGCCTCTTCTCACTTTCCCATGCACCTGCACTTGCGCATGATGCTGATATATCATAACTGATCTCACAACAGTAGAAGCTAGGGATATAAGGGATATCTTGACAAGGACCGTCTGACTACAGCAAAGCACCAGTCAACAAGCCCAACATCCTCAATACAAAAAGCCTCAGCCTTTTACAAAGTGACATGTTTTCATGCTCAAGCAAATTACAGGAACTGCAGTTATAATGGCAGAGAGTAAAGCTAGCTTTCAGCTTTCAGCTGTTAAATGCACAATGGATGCAAACAGGCAATATCAGATTCTTTACAGGACAGAGTCAGGGTTGTATTAGGAGTGGAATGACTGCAGCGTATTTGGCCATTCCTGCTGGTTTACTGCAGTGAAACTTGATGCCAGACAATGGAGAAAGCACACGACCTTTTCTTCCATTATTTTTTTATACCAGCAAACTTTTAACCCATTCACATGATCTCTTGTGTTTCAAACTAGGCTTATCTCCAACCACCTGCTCAGTTTGATTTATGCATCCAGCCTGTTGGTATCTCCACCAGCTTCTGCATCTGCAACTTGGTGTGTGTTAAACAGAGGGTGATGCACGTTCTAGTGTTCTCCGAGATTGGATCCCTTTGCGCAGACAGATAATGTGAGCTGAGGTGTTCAAAGCTGTGCATTCCAAGGGAGAGTAATGCAATATCACTAATGGTCTTATAGATTTTCTTGTTTGTTTTTGAGAGCAGTACTGAAACACACAAGCACATGCACACATACACACAGTCTCACTATATCTCTCTCTCTAAGCTTTGGAAAAATGCCGTAGGTGGTGTATTGATTGAACTTTTGAGGTCAGAGTGTTTATGTGTGTGTGTGTGTGTGTGTGTGTGTGTGTGTGTGCGTGTGTGTGTGTGTTGCAGAGTGGCCCTATGTGTGTCTCCGGCTGGCAGTATTTATCTGCACTGATGTTTGAAGAATAGAGACGAGGTGTTGGCACAGCTCAAGCTTGATAGAGAAACAAGACACGCAGAGAGGGCAAGTAGCCATGTTGGAAGCAAATGCCATTCGCTTTAAGGCGCTTCGTCCCCCGGGATGAACCTTTATGTGCCAGCAAAACTACCTGTCTGTCTGCTTGCCCACCTGTCTGTCTAAATACTGCATTAGAAGTGACTCAGATGTTTGTTCTGCCTCAAGAACCTCTTTCATTTTTTATAAGTGAGAAACTTTCTCAAGTACCCAGATTTGCCATTGACTGTGAGCTGGACTGAATTATTATACAGATGAATTTTAAAATTTTAAACAACGGTCTGCTTCAGTGGTTAACACGCTCTCCACCTCAAAGTATAATGGGTTCATTGTGAATAGCTGCCTATCTCCATGTGTTAGCCCCATCTTGGTGTACAAAGTCTCACAATGGTTTGAGCTGGGACTAGTTCCAGCCTCCAGTGCCCCTGCACAGGACAAACAGGGAAAGATAATGGATGGGCGGATGAAAATCAAATGGGAGTACATCTTAATTTACAAAGAAATGCACATGTTTAATTAACAAAAGTATGTTGTTTTTTGCAAAATGGTTGTAGTCTGGACATGCAAGCCCTAACAAATCTGTGTCCTAAAGCTACAAGGCAAACTATGTTGTCAGGAGAGATGACTCAAGCTGTAACCAAGTTTCATACCAAACATAACACAGCAAATTAGTAGCATATAATATAATTTTGCATATGCACGTGGTTATTTTGATTTAGGCTCTGCAGCAGTGATCATTGCCTTCCTATGATGATCATGATCAATGTGCCCTATTTCTGTCAATAAACTACTCTAAAAGTTATAATATGTGACTTTCCCACAGTGTCAAAAATGATGAGACCCATAAAGTGAATTTATGCCTTCAAGACACCATCAACATGATAATTTATGGTTATTACAAAACATACCTGAGCCCAGTGGAGTTTGTTAATAATTCAAAACATTAATGATCCAACGGAGACCACCATTTATCCCATTTATAATTCATCCCTGTCCTATGCTGTAGTCACACTGTGTGGAGACCCCTCCCCACCTTCATACAAAATGCATGTCCTTTGATTAATGCTGCAGCTTCCACTGACTATACCACAGACTATATACTCCATTCAGTCATCATATACATCCCCATCTTGCATCTTTTTATGGACATAGGAAATACATAAGCTTTTATATTCAATTGGAACAAAGTGAGATGTTCCCACTTCCTGCTTATTGTGTGTGTGCAGCATGTGTGCGCACTCACTTTCCCTGGTGATGGCAGTCCCATAAATATAGAATATTTCTCTCACTACATAAACCATTGCATTACATTATCCACCACCACACACACATACATACATACATACATACACACACTGAGCTGCAGGGACAAGAACAGGGGAGGTCGGAGGAGCCTGACTTTTACTTATAACTTATTCATGCTTCACACCGTCATTTGGTACACCTGGGAAAAAGTCGATTTCTCTCACAGTAGGAAGGCTCATCTAAAGCAGCGGTATGTGACTTTAAATAACAACTTGCTCCTCAAACGTCTCTACATGGAATTTCCCATTACCTCCTTCTTCGGGGCTGTTAATAAAGTTGCACTTTCTTCTGCACCCGAGCTGCTGTATTTGTGTTGTCACTGCATTTCTGGGCCCACAGAAGGAATCAGTGTCTGAGCTGGAGCAGTTTCAGACATGGCTGATTAAATCGTTGACGCTGGGTTGGTGAGATCCAATAAAAAATGTCACAAGGGTTAAGGCTCAGGTCAGCACATATGACTCTTCGGATATGACTCATGAGGAGTATGATGCAAAATACAGGCAATACATTGTGGAGCGGCTCCACATGCTGATGCACTAACTCATGAGTTACAAATTGGACATAATCGGGATTGAACACTTTGAAAAGCTGCATGATATACGCAGGGCTGTAGTTCACAGGAGAATAAAGAGGACGACATAATGATCTTCCCTCCTGCCATGAACTCCAAATATATATTTTAAATTAGATTTGCTTTTACCCTGAGCTCAAGGGAAGAGAAGTGAGGAGAATTTAACATGCCTCATCACACGCTTATTTCACTCAACTCTAAATGGCAGATATACTGTACTGTGCTCTCCTCTGGGGGGGGGCTTCAATAGATAATGTAGTGACGCCTGAAATAGCACATTACTATAAAGAAAAACATGGCTGTGTGTGACAGTGAACGCCTGAGAGCCAGTTGATGCTCACCAACTCGTGCATGGTATTCACTGACCTATTATACACAGTCCACGGTCATTTTCCTCCTGATGATCTGGTCTGCCATATGATACACAATAAACAAAATTCAATTTGAAACAAATACAATATTTTACTTTTGGCTTCTCCACCAAAATGATCCTCACAACACAGAGCCGTCAAGAAACCACAACCACCTGTCATCATGATTTATGATCCAAGCTTAAAATGCCATCTGAGCCACTTCCAACCTGTATTAATCCACCTCTTGGCCACTACTTGGATTTTTCTGTCTCTCACTGTTCAACAGCAGACGTTTTTTACGAACAACAGATGCCGGCTGTGCCTGGGAACAGCGCTGATCTATATGTTAAAAGGATATTTGCAAGCTGTCTGGCAAGAAGTAGATACTAGAGGAACGTTAAAAGCCTCAACACTGAGATACCTGGATGAGTGACTTTGACTTCAGAGTTTGTTTCTATGGTTTCTATGGATATCTCAGAGACTTCTCTTTGTGAGGATGTTCAAAGGCCGCACATTGAAACTGATTTATAGGAATGTGTTAACACTTTGAAGTGAACAGACTTGAAATTAAACTAGAAACAATATAGAATTCCATCACAAGCTTTGACGTTTATGTTAATGCTGCTGTTTTTCTTTAGTTTTTTTTTCTGAGACTGACTGAATGAGTTTTCATGGGGACAATGTGTTGCTGTGGTGGTGAACCAGCTGGTGTTGGGTTGGGTTGAGGCCGAGCAGCCGGGGATATGACTCCCTTTGTGACAGTTTGAGGACACACTCGGCCCGCTGACAGCTAATGATGATGCTGCCTGACACCCGTATATGCACGTGTGTTAATGTGGCTGTATGAATACATCTGTGTGTTTATCTTTATCAGGATTTGTGTGTGTGTATGTTTGTGTGTGTGTGTCCATCCTCGTGGATTTGTGTGTATGCTTTTGGGCAAGTATGTGTTATGTGTGTGTGTGTGTGTGTGTGCGTGTGCATGCATAATGAACAAACACCACTACTGGATACTCTTAACATCATCTAAAGCCTGTAATCTGACAAGGAATGCATATTCTGTCTTCATTGTCCTGGATGATGTTGTTTCATTGCATCCAATTCGATGTGATGC
>OMNW01002918.1:71869-122543 GCA_900303245.1 Selene dorsalis
GTGCGTGTGTGTGGTGTGCATGCATAATGAACAAACACCACTACTGGATACTCTTAACATCATCTAAAGCCTGTAATCTGACAAGGAATGCATATTCTGTCTTCATTGTCCTGGATGATGTTGTTTCATTGCATCCAATTCGATGTGATGCGTGACAGGAGCCAGCAGGATAAAGACGTTCACAACTGCTGTTGATTCAGAGTTTATTATTACTCACATTGACCTCAGTTGCCTTGTGCTTCTAATTAGATATTCCCAAACAGCAGTGAATCAAAATATTTCTGTTCATCACCTGACCTCTGTTTGATTCTCTGACTCACAGCGAGTGAAAGCATCGCAGGCCGTCTGCTCTGTGTTGAGTTTCTTTTTTTTGCTGAATCTCATGGCCTGTACTCGCCTGGAGCATGAGGGGATGTTTATGTCAGTTTGTTCACATACACAGAAAGGCATGGCTGCAAACACACACACACATATCTTCATCCTCTGTGCTTTAACTGTGCTGATTCATTTGGTAAATGTGTGATTTCCTGTGATTATAAATCGTGTCTTTAGTGCGTCTGACCACTCTTAGTGGACACATTTAAGGGGTCACTTCACCCAGACTACAAGAGAAGAAAAATCCCCCCATGCTGTGTCTATATCCCGACTGCGCCAGCTTTCATCTCCCTTTTCCCTCCTGATTTCTGACTACTCTGCATACCAAAAGTACTGCAGCGACATTTTAACATTTATCACCTCGACTTCTTTATCTCCTCTGCTCCCCACTCCTCTCCCTCCACATCTCTTAATCTGTCTGTCTCTCTTGCTCTCCCCTCCCCCTCTCCTAAAATCTGTTTCCAGAGCATTTCTGTGTATTAGTTTCACCCTGATTAGATCAGTTCATCCACCCAGGTCACTTGACAGAGGCAGATAACTCACAGACGCCAGCAGAATCTCCATAACAAAACGCTCTGAAATACTAAATACAACCACAACTTTTTTGTACTTTACTTCTCCTCTAATCCCAAACTGTGCTTCAAAGCTGCTGCTGCGTCTCTGCCCGGCTGATACCAGCTGTACATCTTCTCCTCACTAATTGAAACCAGTCCTTCACTACCCACATGTGTACTCGCTTTTGAAAGCCAGAGGTGAGTTTGGGGGGAAACGTGTTTGACATTTTCCAAAAGGGCCTTAGCTGTGACTACGGGGCTCAAAAGGTCACAGAAACATTTCTTCTTTTGAGGGGGCACAAGTGAGACATGTAAATACAAGTTCATACATACAAGTAAAGGAACAGCTCTACAGATTGTATCCCACCCTGCCTTAGTCATGCACTGTG
Source organism: Selene dorsalis (assembly GCA_900303245.1). Lineage (NCBI taxonomy): Eukaryota > Metazoa > Chordata > Actinopteri > Carangiformes > Carangidae > Selene > Selene dorsalis. The sequence goes on from OMNW01002918.1 coordinate 73,188, forward strand.
AATGCATGTCTAATGTTCAGTCCGAGACAGTGATCAGAGACTGGGGAGGATTTAAGACACTGTATATCTAAGTTGTAAAGATGCCTCTGGAAGATAATATGCTGATGAAGGTTGTGGGTATGGATTCTTTAATGGATGTGTGAGTGCTTGCATGACAAAATGCTGACTTTCACTGTTGCATAGCCTACAGAAAGTGTCTGTTTGCATTTATTTTACCTGGGATGTTGACTGGAAATATCAAAGTGTTGTGGTCACATGTCTATGTGCACATATGTAGGGCATGAATCCTAAAACCCCTCGGCTACCCACAGCGACGGTGCCCTCTACAAAAGGTCTTGGTCATAACCCTGTCATGCTTTATCCCCGTAATGGTCTCACCCCGAGAGCAGAGACGGACTCCACCGCATTCCGCTCATTCTTGGTTGTTAAAAATAAAACCTCTCTAAACTCAAAGTAGAGGCCAGCTTTCTGAGAGTCAGAGAGTTGCCATGAGAGGGTTGGAAACTGAGGGCAACTATGTAGTCAAAGGGTTGTTTTTTTTCCCCCTCTTATATTTTATAGTAACAGCATCAGCTAACGTGAGGCAAACAATAATAAAATACAAGTTTAAATATATTGATTTTGGTTTCCAGAACAGAGCTTTATCAAAGTTGCCACAACTCCTTTTATTTCTTTGTTGCTCGATTTCTAACAAGTGACAAGAATGAAATTCTGACAAATCGTGCCAGGTAACTACAACAGATACACAAAAACCTCAGAGGAATCTTTCTTAAGAGCACAAAACCACGGCCTTGAAGAACATCAAACAAGTGACACAAAACTGCATTTATCATCTCAACAATTTCTCACTATGCTTGCAGCACAGGCAGAACAGAAGCTTTTCTTTCTTGTTTATAATTCAGATTCTTTTTGACCCTTTGAGTTTCTAACAGTTTTATTCTTTCAGGATGCTCTGTGCTTCCTTCTGTTTTGTACCTTGTACAGAATATGTCTCTTGTAGATCTTACGTGTCAAATGTGCCCACATGGCAAATTAAACCATTATGATTCTGAACTCAAAACCCTCCATTTCTACTTGCACAATGTCATTAGACGCTCTGGAATACCACCAGGGGCAAGATGGGAACATATAGTTCAAGGTGAAAAACTGACACTTGACTTTGCAGCATTGTCCCAGAGGGCACTTCACAAAGCCTCACTTACTGTGTATGGGCAGACATGAATGGAAGAAGAGTCCCTAGTGTGTGTGTGTGTGTGTGTGTGTGTGTGTGTGTGTGTGTGTGTGTGTTTTAATTCTGAAAAGTACTGTTGCATAACCCCCACAAGGCAAAGAAGCTCACAATATGTGATGTACTGACTGCAGAGTATCACGTATGCAAAATAGAATTTCCAATGCACCTGACGGTAATTAAAAACAAACTGAGCTGACTTTTGCTGAGGTGGTCCTGAGACATTGATGCACGGCAACACTTCAGAAAACACTAAAAGAAATCCAAATGAAGAAACTACCCTCAATTTGATATGTAGCACAAAGTGCTGCACAAAATGTGCACACAACAGATCGTAGGCACATCAGCTGTAGCAGGACTCAGAAGCCATATGCACAGGCTAACGAGCACTGTGTTAACTTAACTTTGATACTCTCATAAGACTGTAACTGTATGTGTGTTCCAATGCTTCAATTTTTTGCGGCTAACACACAAACTGAGCAGGTATGTAGAGATAAGTGAGCAAGGTTTGCAACTCTCTTTAAACCTGTGTTACTTTTCATAACTATTTGTCACTTTTGTGCAGAAAAATGAGTACAACACTGTGAAACTGTCCAGAGTTATCCATATTTTAACTTTTCTTATGTTGCTCTGGCTGTTTGGAGCAGGTATAGCTAAAACGTAATACTTGAGTTCATGACTTAGAGCCAGCTGACTCACTGAACCACTGCAGCTATGTTCTGATGACACACCAATAGTGTATGAAATAGGGGAGTTGGAGGTATATATTCTCCTCCTCGTTGAATCACTGTCCTAACTGTGTGTGTGCCTGTTTTTCTTTTGGCTCTGCAGAGGGAACATTTCATATTTACATGAACTGGTAGAGAGTGCTCAAAAAGTTTGTGGTCCTGCTGCAGAGAACTGACCCAAGATGGAAACTCTTTTCTCGTCCCTTTTCCAAAAGTACATTCTTTAGCAGCCGCCTCACCTCGACTGATCCCACTCCAACCACTCCAGACACACTGCCAGAATCCCCACCACAGCACACACACACACACAGACACACACACACACACACACACACACACACACACACACACACACACAGACACACACACACAGACAGATACCCAAATCCAAATATCACACAATAATATATTGAAGGTCTAATGGAAAACGCCATTCACCCATAACGTTTCTGCTAATAGCCATGCACCACATTAATTTTTTTTTCCATATAATTCAGCTACAACACAATTTATCTCCAGGATCATTGGATTTGGTAGATGTGTTACATTTAAGGGAAACCTTTCACCTAATCCACTAAACAACTCCAATTTAAGACCTTTGAGCTAGACCTGTAAAAAGAACATTAAAGTGACCTATCAGAAATTCCAACACACTCTCACTGATTGTAATCTCCGTCCGCACTTGGCTTTTCAGTGGTGCACTCAGATTTGGATATGCTCTCTGGGACTTATCAGACCCAAACAAACAGTTTCACTTGGTGCATAAAACTTCTTCTTTTTTTTTTTTGGAACCACAAACAGGATGGCAACCCATAACCCCAGAAAAAGAAAAAAACATGTTCAACCTAACTCACTCGCTTGAGGCAATGTTGGGGATTATTTGGTGTGTATAGCTACCAACGAGCAGCCAGCTTTCAAAACCGTCACATGGTGTATACTGTGAAGATCTAAATAATGGTTCAGGCTGATAGTTTTCCATTTTTTGGCTTCATTCTGCTTTTCGTTATTCACAATAGCCAGGTCTGAGAGCATTGTTGACAGCGAATCAGACATGATGGGGAGGTACAGTTTCCAATGAGACAGCTGATGAATGCTGGGGATTGTTGATCAAAGATTGTACTTATGGTAGGACGGCGTGCCTTGCGTGGGAGGGTAAATGACTGACTTGCATCTTGGAGATTAATTTAAGCTGCTTTCCTTGTGGGCCGCATAAAAAAAGGGGGTTGTTTTTTGAGTAGTGGCAAAAACAGCTGAAGTTTCAAAGTGAAGAGGGACGAAGAGACAACAGGGAGACATTAAAAAAACCCACAGGGTGAGTTGTTGCTGAGGATGTGTCTTGGTTGCAAATGTGGAGACAGATGAAAGGTTAATATACAATTAATTTACAAAGAGCCTGATAACACAGACATTTCTGCTATGTTAGATGTTTACTTTTAATTGCTTGTGCTGCTCTGAAAGCAAACCCAGCTCTTCTTCCTGTTGTCATATTTATTTGGTTTCCAGGTACTTCCTTACTGTTAAGTAGCAGAAAACTCTCAGTTTCATAAATATGTTGATATGAATGCTATTTACAAGTTAAAACACTGTAATTATCAAAACTACAATATATCATCAGTGTGGCATATGCTGTTATCAATGAGCTGAACATTTCCGGCACAGATGTTTCAAATTAAAAGCTTTCCAGCGGCTAAACGGGTATAATCCTCCCTGTCTTTGTAGGGTTTTAATGTCAAATGTCTGCACTAGGATCAAAAGAACAACAAAGTAAAAAGGATGATTAATTAGTGGATGAAACTTTAAAGAAAGAAACAGAGAGTTTTGAGTTGAACAAGTCTTTGTTGTTGTATAGATGTGAGTCATTACAGTATGGGTGATGTCAGTGGTGTGAATGGTTTTCTCGCTCATCATTTTTTAGTCTTTTTTGGTCTTCAGCTTTGACTTAACTTTCCTACATTCAGCCCTGACTTCTGCTCTGATGTTGATAATGAACAAACAGGGAGCAAAGTGGTGGCAAACTGTGAGCAACCGTGTTCAGTGATGCTGAAACTCTGCAACTACAGTTGCAGGTCCCAACAATACCGAGTACTGAATGTTCAGACTTGCAGGTTTTAAGTTGGAAAGTGAATAAATACAGTGTTGGTACATACTGTACCAGGAATACTGACTTCTATTACCAGATGATGCACTTTAGTGTTTCTGTTGGCAGCCCAGAGTTGGACAGAGTGAACTCTGACCTGTGAGGCCAGTCCATAAAGATGTTACCGGTAAATACGAGAAAATATTTTGACTGATAAATTCGACTCAGGGAGGTGGAGAGAGTGTGTAACCATGACTGTACATGCATGAAAAATAGGAATAATTATATAATGACAGTGAAAAGGCAACCAGATCACATTAAAGTCTCATACTGTAGCCTGGCTTCTGGACATCCATCCACGTACATGTCTGCATGTCAGCAAACACAAACAGACACACACATATGTCTGTATGACACATCTGACTGCACAGGCCACGCAGACTCCACCCCCACTGGTTCAGTGATTGGCCTACTTAGAGGCAGGGCAGCCTACTGGCAGATTTGAATACAGGGAAACAGAGGGGGAGGGATGGACAAAGAGGAGGAGGCAGAGGGGCGGGGAGATGTGGAGGGGGGCGGTGCACTATTTTGTCCCTGCTCTCTCTCTCTCTCTCTCTCTCTCTCTCCCTCTCTCTCTATGAGCCGGGTCAGGATGGAAAGGCTTACACAGGCAGGGGAGGAAACATGTCATGAGAGGTGATGACACAGCCACAGAGACGTGCCCACATCCTCGCTGACTCCTAACTTCGCTGCCCGCTGCTGCTCCTGCCGCCGCTGCTGCTGCTGTTACTGCATCCCACAGAGGAGAGAGGGAGCCAAAGATAGCCTCCTTTCTCTCTCCCCACCTCTCTCTCTTCCTCTCTTTTTCACTTTGTTTGTGGATGATGGGATTTTAATCATGTGGAAGGTAAGAAGGGAAGATGACTTGGGGAGGGAAGTGTGTTTTCTTTTCTTCTGCTTGTTGTAAAATGGGCCTGTCTCAGTTTGTGTTCCTCTTAGTTTACTTACATCTGTGAGAGTCTCTGGGGGATTCCCGCACGCTCTCACCCTCTATCTCAGCTCAGACACCATTCTCAGTGAAATGAGGAGTGGAAGAGTTGAGTGCCAGCACTACTGGAATGATAATGATAGAGCAGTGGCTTCAGGATCCAGCCAATGAGTGCAGTGGAGCCATCTGTATGATGGTCAAGGAGAAACTTTATGTTTACAACAAGCAGTCTGTTTTTATTATATGGTTGGAATGATGAATGCATTGCTTAATCCTGGTTGATCATGGTTGTCATGCTTTGAGCTGTGAGCAACTTCATCTTTATGAAAAGTTTAATTTATGGGTTTTAGTTATGAAAAACATTCAGTTAACAGATTTGCTTTAAGAGTGGCGATGGAGGGTAATTTTATGGTATGTTTTTTTTTAATATTAGAGTCATACACTTAACGGATTAACAGGTACTGACCATGGCATTTTTGAATATTAACTAGAGAAGCACATTAACTTGAGTCAGTGTGTTTGTGTGTGTATGTGCGTGGGTGGGGTTATGCTGCTGTGTGAGAGTCTGTTTTGTGTGACCCAATTTCACAGAGCCACTGTGTGTGTTTTGGTGGATGCTTGAAGCCCAAGACAGATAAAGACAGGGGACAGTGCCTTGAGGGATGCTTAAAAATGTGTGTGTACTTGAGTGCTGCGAGTGCGTGAGAGTGTGTGAGTGAGGGGGAGTCGCTTTAAAAGGTCCTGAATGTTTGGTCTTTCCTGCACTTAGGACGGAGGGAAGTTTGTGAGTGTAAATTTAACAGCTGAGGTGAGAGGACACGTCCAGCTGGATGGCATTTGTTATTTTATTGCATGTGAATTACTGTGCATCCGCATGCAGGACACACCACTGTACGTGTTAGTCCTCCATTCACATTAGTGCAGCTCTGTCATTGTCTGTTCTTATGAGCCTCCCAGAGGTCAGCTTATTCATTTTCACAGCATCTCCTGTGTGTTGAGGCATGTACTGTATGTGTGTGAGTGTGCTGGAGCGTGTGTGACAGCTGGCTGCCACAGGCTCAGCTCTACTGCTGATCCTTCTCACCTGCCACGGGTCACAGGGATCAAGAAAATCCAGGGTCAGTGTTTGATGTGCAAGACAATGGGAACTTAAGGAGGGCTTGGCCACTGTAACTGAAGATTATAGAGCTACTTAAAGGAATGAGTGTAGCTTTGATTTGAACAAAAACATGTGCAACATTTCTACCTTAAACGCAGACATTTTTTTTCAGAGAACTTCAAATGTCGATAAAAGTGTCAGCTTTCACCTGCAGTGATGGTGAGGATTATATTCAGAGATCTGTTCTAAAAAAAAAAAGCATTGAAGTTGTTATACTTTCGATGCACGTAAACTTGTAGTTTGCCATATCCTCCATTCACTCTGACAAATGGAGACTAGGAAGTACAAAAAAGCTTTGTCTGAAGGTTGGTTTGTAGTTGTCACGATGCCGACCAATATAGCAACAATAGCATTGTTGCTGTTGCTTTTCCTGTTTCCCTTGACACATTTCAGTGGTATTGTCAGCTGTGGCGAGCTTGAGAAAAGCATGTTAGCTTTCAGATCCTTCAACCCCCCCCCAACATATACACACACACACACCACACACTCCCCTCCCTCCCTAACCCAACCTGAAGATTGACTGTGGGAACCGTGTAGACAAATATAGTGAAGGGTGCGCTGCCATGTCTTTTTCCTGCGTGGGACACGTCTGTCGGTTAGTTTGAACTCAGCAGGAGGTAAAGGTGCTCTCTTGATCTTTAAGCAGTTACTTTAAGCGTTGGATTTAATTGCAAGGAAAAAAAATGTTTTTGGGAAAACTTTGTTGACTGTTGCCCGTCACTGCCACCTACACTGGCCTTCCAAAATATGCTGTTATCTCACAAGTGTATGGCTTTGATAATAAATAGGGAGCTATAACTCATGAGAGTCTTATCTGTTGTTAATTGGTTAATTTGATCTTCAAAGCGTCAGCAGTCGCCCACTTCAGACGCTTCAGGGGCAAACTACTAATTGCTATCTAAACATCCTTCAAAAAGGACAAAGACAGACTGGAATAGTTTTTTTTTCCTTTCCTGCTCACATCCTCCCCTTATTTCCACCCCAGTTCAGTTCATTTTATTCACCCCAGTGCGTTCTTTAATCACCAGCCGAATAAGACGAGAGTGCAATGTTGCCATGGAGACTTCAGAAATTGTGACAATGAGCAGAATCGGTTCAGTGAGACTTGGCAGCTTGTGCAGTCCTGTGGAGAGGATAAGTGGTTCCTCAAACTTTTTTTTTTTTACTTTACACTTGTCAGGAGCTCCTGCATAGGGATACTTTACAAATCCTCAGTGTGGTATTACCCAAAACTTTTAGCAATGGAACTATAAATATATTATCACCCTAGCTCGCTCCACTTATCTTATAATGGAATTGAGAGATAAAGGCAGTAAAACAGCAGATTTGCTTCCATGGTGACTTGAAGTCTTTGTAATGCAAGTATTTGATGTTTCTAAATGTTTTCCTCTGACTGCAGAGGTTGCATCAGCTTGGCCTGCAGAAAGTGCAAATAAAACTATGCTCAAAAGTTGCAAAAGTAAAGCTCCCACCCTGTGAAACCTTCTACAGTTTCTCCTCTAGAAGCCTAATAAGCAGTGGGAGCACTGCCTGATAAACAACTTTCACATGTGTGAGAGTCTGAGAATGCGTCATGGCCAATTGATATGCATCGAGGGGTTTTTGTATAATCTGCTACAGACCAGCAGATGTCAAAAGCTGGGTCACCTCATTCTGAAGTACCTGCCACAAGAGTCGACTCTTCAAAATCCAATATCATGTTTTTTCATTCCTCCTTCCTCTAAGGTCCCACTTTGCTCTGTAATGTCATCGTTCACACTCAAAATATGCAGAGGGCTCACAATCATGTGCTATTGTAAACACATTCCTAAGATCTCCAGATGTTATGAATTATGACCTAGTATGTCCTCTATGATGTAGGTTAGCGAGTCATTTTAGGTATGTCCCGGTCAAACTGTGGTCACAGACAGGTTCCTTGAGACGGTGCAGACCACCTGTATTTCAGCCTGTTTCAAATAAAAATCATATTGCCTCCATAATTCCCCAGAAGGGTGTGTATATTGAAACAAGAAGAAGGAAAAATAGTTCACAAATGGAACATGAAGTCTTGAATTCTGGAAACAAGTTCAAATACACTTGCCGCACCGCCACATTTCACCTTCAAGGATTCTGCGAAAATCACTAGATAAAGACATGAGAGGATATGTTTTCAGCTACACTTGAATGCCCTGGAAAGTTCGCTTCAAATGAGACAATCTGACTGTCACATGACTCCCCCTGCAGCTGCCCTGCATAAGCCATGCAGATGCTGCATGCTTTGGCTTCATTGCACTATAGTGCTGTGTTAAAACATGCATACATGAGCTTACCTCAGCTCTCTGAGACTGTTTCCATACTGAAAACATTTCATTATCCAATCCAAGTTGCAATGATAACTCAACACTTCAGGGAATAACCACTATTTAATCACTTTTATCTCCACTAGGGATCCTAAGCACATATTTTGAGGCAACATCAATGCATTATGGAGGAACTGATAATGGAGGGAAGCATTAACTAAATGTGTAGAGCCCTTAAAGGAAATAGAGCACACAGGGACTCAGCTGTGAATCCTCCATCATCCCACGTCATATTCCAAACGTTTCTATTCATCTTGCCACACCAGTAAGACTAAAATGAACACAAACGAGTAGGAGCTAAATCAGAAACTGTGTGTGGGATTTATTTTCCCATTAAAAAAAGAAAGGCAGAGAAGTGGAGTAAAAATGAAGTCGGAAATGCTAAGCTTTCAGATCGGGATACAAAAACTGACAGTAACCGAGTTCACCGGTGTGGTGCATTATTCAAGCTACAGCAAGCGATAAGGGACTGTACACAAATTAAAAGGGAGGTAGAGGAGGTTGGAAAAGTGGGAGGATATTGTTATATTTCATCTGACTCTTTTGGGAATTAAAATATATATATATTCTACTTTTAGTGTTCATTTGCAATATAGAGGCAAAGAAATTCCACTTGATGTTGATCTTTAAATTGTGATACACAATTAATCAACTTGTGATAATCCAACACATCCAAGATGTTGTTGGGATGATGTCGCTTTTTTTTTTTAATCAGTGGTTTAAAGGAAACATTAACTATCAGGTTTTCCTTTTCTTTAGTCTCAGCACACTCCTCTCCTCCATCAACCCCCTAATAATTCCTCTTCAGTCCCTAGAATATGTTTTTTACCTAACGTCCTTGTCACTGTGTGTTAGTGTGTGGGCATGTGTGTGGGCATGTGTGTGATGGGTGTGAAGATCATTCACCCTGATGAAATATGTCCTTGACGACACCAGACTTGTTTTTGTCCCTTATAATCTCCGTCCCCAAAAACATCACATCTAATTTCACATGTGGTGCTGTTCCCAATCTGGGTCACACAAGCAACAGTCCAGACAGACCCCCACCATACACACATACATGCACAAGCGGGCATCCAAGCACGCAAAAACAACCCACAATCACAAATGTCACCCTTTATAATAATCACTAATAGCCCCAGCATCCCAGAGTACAACCAGCCAATCCCGTTAGGTGTGACTGACCGCTTTAGAACATGAAAGGCTGTGATTGGTCACGGCTGGTGTGGTAGGAAGCGGATTACGGATCAACATGACATGGCGTCTGGAATCAGATAATGACATTATGTGTGCGTGTGTGTGTGTGTTAACGACCCAGAGAATGCAGATTCATACTGTTCAGGGAGAGGACGAGGAAGGCGAGGAGGTGGTGAAGGAGAGGAGACAAGAGGAGAAGGAGGGATGTGGAGAGATGAGAGAGATTTGGAAATCTAATTCTCTTTTAAATTTGACATCTAAGGCTCCCGGTCTTTTATCACCAGCATAAAAGTAGGATTTGGACTTCTTGAGCTCCTGCTCTGGGCCTGATCAAGTATACTTTTTCTTCTTCTGTCTTAATTGGACTCACAGCACCTCCACCTGCCAGACAGTACGGTGTGGACTAGATGAAATGAATTTCTTCCAGCGCAAGCACTGCAAGATTTATCACCTACTTCCTACAAGCAGTGGCCAAGACAAATATTTTTCTAGGAAATGCTGTAATGTTGTAGTGTAATATTTTGCCTTTGCTTACATGGCAGGGGAACATGTCGGCACTGTTTCTGCAGGGCTACAATAAAGAACCAAAAGAAAGGGGGCAAAATCTATTTGCAGAGGAAATTTACAATGACCTTGGCATGGAAAGCATGACCCTGAAATGACAACTTGTTCTCGACGACTCTGCGAGGTCGAGGGTTAATCTGTCAAAGTGCACTATCTGCTGTGGCTGCTGTGTAAGCAGATTACGTTTTTTGTGATTCGCAAATCTCATAAGCAGTTGAGGGATCTTTACAAATTCTACGACAGACTGGAGGAAAACAAAGTTTCAAAAAGGTTTAGGTTTGTTGGAGGGGGGGGGGTTACAGGTAGAAATCCACAAATAAATATTTCATTTTCAATTGAAATATGAATAATAACACTGGTTCTTTGTCCCTGTTGATAAGTCAGTGACACGTGACCCAAAACAAAGTCTATAATGCACCTGCTTAATCTGCTTTGGATCATACTTCAAAGTTTCAACCTTCAAATTTCACCATATGCTGACTGTTGTTCTGAAAACGGGCTGACAGGCAGATACCATCGTGTTTACGCTCCGCTCAGATGCTTTGCCCTCTTTCGCTCAGTTCCACTATTCCACTGCTATTTTCTGTCTCTTGTGAGTTAAAGAACTGAAACAGCACAATCATACAGTCACACACACACACACAGTGTATGGTGATTATGTGAGCTAGGTCAATGGGGATGACCTACTTCTCGCTTCTACTCCGCGAACTGCCACAGCGGCTCATGTCAACTCACCAAATTCACCCGTACACCCAGCCAAACGTTGGTTTGGGGTGGTTAAAAAGCTTTCAGCTGCTCACTGTCATTATTTCTGAATGATTTTGTGTATTTTTCAGGGGATGAACTGGCAACGCTATGGAGGAAATAAGACTTCTGCAGCTCAGTTTGTTGAGCGATGCTGTATGTAGCTGAAATCCTAATTTTGCTGAAGAAAAGTGAAATACAATTTCTGAGAAGCAGAATTTAAAAAGAACAAGAAGTCAAAAGCTTTTGTTGTAAGAACATTGGAACAAGATCCACAATTATGAACAGAACATCATTATAATGGCAAAGTTGTGTATTATGCAGAACTGCAGGAAAAAGAAAATCACATTATTTTCCGTTTCAAAAACTCACTTCACCACCCTCACCTCTTTTTCTTTCTTTCTTTCTGTTTTTCTTTTTTGTCCGCATTGTGCTCTTGTCGAATCAGTTTTTAGAAAATGGATAGAGAGAGCTCCTATGAAAATTTTAACAGCTTAAACTATGAGTGGCAAAGAAAGCAGGAACCGGCCCAGACCCCAAGTTAATGAAAGATTTAGAATAGCACAGACAAATGGGGAAGTCGATCCAAATATAAACAGGAAGGAAGATCAAAAGTTGAAGGACTTAATGGGCTTTATTAGTTCTTCTCATGGACGTTGCTTATTTGTTTTCCAATGAGCCAGTGTGCGTCCTTCAAGATATAAAATCTGAGGCTGGGATTTATGCCGACGTAACACTAAATAACGCTCAGTTGCAAAAGGTTATTTGCTGACATTTATGGATCAGAGACCTTATAGAAGCTTTTCTTTCAAAATAAAATCGCCCGACATTTGAGGGGCATCAGGGCAACGGCATTTGTAACCCCGGAAATAAGAAATGTAGCATTTATCTCCTGTTCGACAGCCGGAGGTAGAGAAATAGAAACTGCCAACAATAGAAAGAGGAGAGATACAGGGATGTCAATCATATAGTTTTTTTGTTGTTGTTTTTTGAAGGGATGAGCATCAACACACCTACACAAAAAGTATCTCTCACATATTAGTTATATTGTTGTATGTAGACAAGTAGAGGTTGTTCAGAAGCTGTGTGCAGCTTTTTAGTTACCAAAATGTATGCATGAAAAATGTAATACCAGACTTTACTGTTGTTGTTTTTTCCCCTTGTTTTAATGTTAGAAGCAGCTTATGTCAGAGCAGACAGACACGCTGTGTAATCCATTCCTCACAGCTCTGTTTTTGGTTTTAGGCTGAGAGTAAAAGGGTCTGGAATAAAAAAAACCATGTTTATGAGAGTTTCTCTCTACATATTTCTTCTTTGCAAAGAACAAATTAACAGCTATGCAAAAGTAAAGGAGGGGGAGAGAGGAAATACTTTCCATCCATACTTTACACTACAGGCTGTGGTTGTATATGACTGCAGTATACAAATATATTGATAAGAAACATCATTTGCTGCTCGCATGCAGAGTCTCTTCCACTAGTCATTCAGCTTTGTATTGCCCCCCACTGAAGCGTATTGGTACTGACGTTTCCGTGGTGTCAGCACAGGAGATAAGCCTTTCACACACACTGGCAGCTCTGACAGTCATGAGGCACAAAGTGATGGGGGAAAAATAAACAACTTTGCCTCGATTTTTATCAATTTCCACCACCAATCTGAATCCTCTTTTCTCCCCCCTCACTCTCTGCCGTTCCTATTTCCACCTGCATTCTCCCCCTCCAGCTTACCCTCTGTGTCTATGCTCCTCTCTCCTGCTCTCCCTCTGTGACACACACTTTCCTGTGCTCTGTGCTGCGTCACCTCTGCGCACGGTTCAACAGTGTCACCTATGGTATGCTGAGAGGCATTTCACCCTGTTCCACCTGCCACTCTGGGTTTAGGGATGTCTGGCACAAATTTCAGTTTGCGTGTGTTTGTGTTTGTCAGATTGTATTGGCTTTATTCTCTTTATCCTTCAATGTCCCCAGGTTTCTCTCCCTCTATCAGTGTCCACCTTTTCCAGCTTCATCAGGAACTTCTTTTTTCTCTACTTTGTCTGCTTCTGTAAAATGCTGTCTGCTGTTTATGTTGCTCAGATGACAGCTGCAGGAATGGACTGCCAAAATAAGCCTGCCCATTTAGTGACAATGATTACAGCTTGTGCTGGTGTATGTTATTGTCTCTGACATATTTATATCTACTTTGCTGTTGATTTTGGAAGTAGCATCTGCAAAACAGTCTTATTTTTTGGATTATCTAGCACCAAACTTAGAAAAGCTGAAAACAAATCCTCTTCTATGCACAAATTGTCATTAGACTGTTTGAAAAGCAAAGACCAGCATACACTCCATTTTTGGGGTGTCTTAGCCAGGTTCTTAGAAAAAAACTGCTGATTTCTCCACTTTGTTCACCAGCTAGGAACTAAATTTGTTGCTGCTCTGTTTGGTGCTGCTCAGATTGTGTCAGAAAAAGACTAAAAACAGCTGCATTATGTAGCCCAGTGCACTTTACCTACGGAAAACAAATGTAAATACACAGTGTGCCACAAATTAATATATCTAACACATGCTTGTAAGTGTTTCAAGGAGAGCGCATGAGAGAGAGAGAGGACTATATGGAGAAAGGGCCACAGGTTGGACTTGAATCTTCACAGCTGTGGTCAGGGCAGACCTTCCTGCTGTCAGGGCCACAAGATGTCAACCAGTGGAAAAGCTGCACTACAGTCAAATGCTTGTGGATAAAATGAGAACACACAGACAGCATGGTGGTGTACGATCCTAACTTTCAGTGTCCTCCCTCTCACACAAACTTTGGTCCTTCATTTGACAGCAAAACTCATTTAGCTGCAGAGCTGCTGCATTTTTTCTCTATTTATGTGAGACATGCTAGTCTAGGGACAAAAGGCAAACTGACCAACAGGCCAAAAATAACACGATGTACTGCATTCCTAACACCTCTCCAAGTTTCACCGGACTGTCAACAAGCTTCAGTCTTCACCGACAAAATATCTCTGGAAATGTAAACACCTGAGGGAGGCTCTGTGGTGCTGCACTGTCTGTGGGAATGTAAGTGTGTGTGTGGATGTGTATGGACATGTAGGGACTTGGAAGTGTAAATGTGTGTGTGTGTGTGTGTCTCTGAGGATTTGTTGTGTTTACAGGCCCTCCAAACACATTTCATTTCATTCGAGGTGTGGGATTGCTGAATTACCTCCATCAGTACCTGCCCTCAGTAACATATCCTCACATAGTTTCAGGACTATAGGCTGCCCCTGTCTTATTTAGATGCAAGAGATCAAAGTTGAATCATATCTAAAAAACGAAAAGAAAAAAAAAGCTCTTTGTGCACAGTGGTTTTCCTCCCATCACTGCACTACTAATGAATGTTATCAGGCCTTGAATATTATGGACAGCTAAAGTGCTTGGACTGCAGCAGAGAGTGAAGTGAGGATAGTTTATCTGCAGCACTTGTTCTTTTTTTCTTTTATAAGATGAAAGGAAACCAAGCATAAAGATGGTTAGAGAATGAATAGAAGGGGTATTCTCGTCCCCTCAGATGCACATGAGCCTTAAGCTCAGTAAACAGTGACATCTGCTGAAAATACCACACTGTGGGGGGAAGAGCGGATGTCTCTCCTGCATCAGGTACAAGCATCCCTTTTTGTTAACACCTTCACTTTGTTTGTAGCTTCTCCATCAATACATCCACAACATACAACAAGAAAAGTGTCCTGTTTTATTCAGAATCTGTGTTGTATTATCTCCAATAGAGTCCATTTCTGCCAATCTTATATAAAATTGCTTATGCAATGATCCTATTTCTCTGCAGGGTTTGTTTAGGTTTCATCTAACATTCAAGGTTTCTTCTCAGCAGTTGCAAAATCCCCATTAGCTGACACAAACTGACAGTTGCTTCATTTACAGCCCGTTGGCTAAATTGAATATATATGAAGAAGGAGCGAAAAGAAAACACAACTTGCATACAGCTTTGAATTTCTTGCTTGAAGTTAGAGCTTCATCCTTAACTTTTGATTTTTGCATTTCCAATCTGTCTTTTTCATCTTTGTAAACCATCACTAATACGCTTATCAGTTCAAATCTTAAAATGAATATCCTCCAGAAATATTAACAACTAACTCACTTCCAGCTGTCACCACTGTGTGACTCAAAAGATGTTACTTATATGTATGTATGTATGTATGTATTGATGTTACACACACACACACACACACACACACACACACACACACACACTAAAGCACACTAAACTACAGTCACACAGACAGCAGCAGAGTCTGATTGAAAATCAGACATATGCACTAATTACCAACTACAGCTGTGGCTGCAGATGCCACGGCTGCACCAGACCCAATCACCAATGTGAAACACTGTTATTAGAAAAGATTCTACTCCATCCTCAAAAAATAAGTTCCCCACTACCACTGGCTTTATTTTCATTCATTTTCACTGATGTTGCAATCTGTTATAGAGTGTTGAGTGCAGGGCTACTTTAATGAAATGTTGTAATATCACTTTAATCATGGTGCTCTGCTGGTTTTATATACCATGAGTCAGCATCAATTGGAAAATTAAATCTGTGTAATTGCCGAGTCAATAGGTGTGTAAGGGTGTGTATAATTGTGTGTGTTTGTGTATTCCATAGACAATAAGGTGTACAAAGATGATCTTGAACTGTTATATCAACTGCTCACTTCCTTTGTGGTTATTTCACATCACACATCACTCCAAACCTGCACTAGTTATCACAGTTATCTAGTTACATCTTTATCCTGGTCTCACTCCCTCTGTGTTATTTCAACAAGGCCAACACAACAATTGTTTGAATCTCTGCCTACGCGCACAGTCCCTCTATCATTTAATATTCAGTCCTATCAGCAGCTTTGTCTGAGGAGATTTTAAATGCCACATGCATCTGTGGACACAAGTGGAAGTTTCACAGGCAGAACGTGTCAGATCTAAGCACCTGATGATGAAGCCAGCTGAACAGTTTCTGTTTGTCTACGCTATGAAAATATCAACTTCCCAACTTTCCCAGTTTTGATGCACATTAAAAAAAAAAGCCCAGCACTTAACACTGACATTCTTTAAGTCAACTCAGCGGTCTGCTCCATTGAGCTATAAGCCCTCACAAGAAAGCAGTGAGGAGTAAGCCGTTTCAGACCATTTAATCACAAATCCCTGTGCTTTCTTTCCCCCTTTTTTCTCCTTCTTTCTCTGCTCTGCTCCATCTATCTCTCTGTCTCTGGCCTACAGACAGCTGAGCGGCTCTTCTGGATTTCGCTGACGCTGCGCCTGGTCCCGCCTGGCCTCCTCTGAGCAGGATGGACACTCTGGAGTCAGAGCTGACCTGCCCAATCTGCCTGGAGCTCTTTGAAGACCCACTTCTGCTCCCCTGCGCCCACAGCCTGTGCTTCGGCTGCGCCCACCGCATCCTTGTCTCCCACTGCACCACTAACGAATCTATTCAGAACATCAGCGCTTTCCAGTGCCCGACCTGTAGATATGTCATCTCTCTGAGTCCAGAGCGTGGATTGGAAGGACTTAAGAGAAACGTGACCTTGCAGAACATTATCGATAGAGTTCAGCGAGCCTCATCTTCAGCTGGGCTGCCTCTACCACTGCCACTGCCCGCGCCCCACAGCGGGCCCAACTCTCCCAGCGAGGAAGGGAGCAACCGGTTGGCACTGGTCCCTGTCAGCGCTGCCATGTCTAGCCCAGGTACGCCTCCTGAACCGGTTCAGTGCCAGTTCTGCGAGCAGGACCCCCCGCAGGATGCGGTCAAGACGTGTGTGACGTGTGAGGTGTCCTACTGCGAGGAATGCCTCAGAGCGACTCACCCCAACAAGAAGCCGTTCACCGGCCACCGGCTCATTGAGCCCATGCCAGACTCCCACCTCAGAGGGCTCCAGTGTCTGGAGCACGAGGAGGAGAAGGTGAACATGTACTGTGTCAGTGATGATCAGCTCATCTGCTCACTGTGCAAGCTGGTGGGAAGGCACAGGGACCACCAGGTGGCAGCGCTGAGCGACCGCTATGAAAAACTCAGGGTGAGCACAAGTTTTTTTGGTTTGGTGATTTCACGTTTGAAATTTAGCAAATATGTCCAGTGTCTTTTAATGATGCCCTAATTAAAACCTGCTGCCATTATAACAAATTCACTTTAATGACAGATAAGGATATAGATTCATCCTGTTCCTTATCTACCACATAATGAATTTTAAACTTTAATTTTATTCTGCTCTGCAGTATGAAATTTTCTATTATCCTTACCCAGGTATCTCACTCGATTATCAAGTGAGATTTCATCATCTCCCGCTGACTTATTATCTCTCCTGAATAATTAAGCAATTAGCATAATCACTACACCATGCCAGTGTGCCAGGAGGGTATTTAGAAGCATGCACACACGGTGAATATGGGGAATGTCATTAGTGACGAAGCATGGTGTCTTCAATGAGGTTGCAGGTTAACAAGTGACAATGGCCTGTTGGGTGTAGGTGTGCTTAATTGAGCATGGCTGTTACAGTATGCTGGTAATAGCCATAGAAGAAGTATTATGTCTAAGTGTGTGTGTGTGTGTTACACAGAGCACACACAAAGAGGAAAATGTCCACTGGATGCAGCTAATCTCATAATCAGCCCTCTAATAAAATAACACTCTTTTTAAATGGATTTAGATTTGTCCTACAACAGAGTTGGAGGAACTTGACAACCCCGATGACATCATTGGGTTATTTTCTCATCATAATGTTGTTTTCAAAGCTGCCTGTGACAAGTAAATTGACCTGAATTAATGAAATTGGTGGAGTTTCCAGTGTATTCACAGATTTTTAAAGAGACAGTAAATTAGTCTGCAGCAGATTGTCAGTCGATCTGAATCAACAGTGCCAGAGAAAGTTGTCATTACAGCTTCTCAAGTGTGTGGAGTGGCTGCTTTGTCGTCACCGTGTGCTTTGAGTGACTGCAGCAAAAAAAAAAAAAAAAGATTCATCTTTGCAGAGGTGCCACGTCTCCACCTAGGTCAAAACGAAATCTTTTCTGTCGATTAATCCATCCAACAAAAACGTTTTTTTTAAACCCTGCTGATTATCTCACACATTAGCTGAACAGAATTTCTCACAGAACAATGAGCGGGTATATACAGTACATTGTACTCTTCCAAGGCCTCATTTACCCAGGGAACATTTCCAGCAATAACTCCACTACATGCTCACTCTGAGTGGTTTCACCTTACTAAATGAAATGTCATGGTGCGAGTCCTATGAGAAACAGGTTTTCCCCCCTTTACCAGAGGTTTGAAACACATGTTCAAGTGTGAAGTAGTTTCTAATATGTCCACAGAGAGCGGCATGGCTGCGGTGATACAATGGAAAGCACTGATTTCACAGCACTGATACTATGTTGTTCCTGAAATACTAGTGCAATAGTCTAATACTGAGTAGTAAAACACTCTTTTAACACCCAACTAAACCAGTACAGGTTAGATTAGACCCATGTATTCTCACCGTTTTCTTCCTTCCTCAAGAAATTAATTTAAAAAATAACCTCACATTGGTTATTTCCCTGGGGTCGTCTTAAATCTGCATGAAGCTGCTAATGCACCATCTCATCTATTATTATGAGCCCTCTGCTGGTTGGCACCATTTATTGTTGAAGCTGCTCTGCCTGTGATAACGGCCTCCACGTCCTTTGCCATCAGATTTGCTGCATGTGTTTACACCGTCCCATCTCGCGTGTTTCAGCAAATCTGAGCAGAGGAGAATAATTAGCAGTAAAGCTACAGGTCAGTGCATCATCTAATTATCATGCTCCCGTTTCTAATTACTATGCCCCCCCACACACTCTCTCCCTGCATTCATCCACAGAGATAGCGTAGCGTAGCACAGGTCAGTGCACCCAGCAGTTATCATATAGGCTAATTATGTGATGTAACACAAAAAAGAAACAAAGCAATGGGAGTTTTCTTCTTAGTCTGACATGATCACAGGTCGTTAAATATCCGTGTATGCACAGAAAATGCCCAATTCATACGTGCATGATATATACATATAGCATGACATGCTATACTGGGAAGCCGTGTTTACACATGTACTACATGTGTTTTCCTACCTAAGAAGAAGAAAGACTTATAGATTGCATGAGACACTTCCTGTGAGAAGCACAGGTGCAAGTAGCATGTGATTTACATTTTGTGCAAATATATACTTTGCCTGAGGAGCACACACACTGCTCATCCCCAGTGCCTTCTGCTTTACAAGCTGAGCTGCTGAACATCAAGCATGACTTGGGAATAAAGGAGTTGGAAGTTAGCAGCTTTGTCCAAAAAATATGCTTGTTATTCTGCAATTTTGAAAAACATATGATTTACTAAAGGCAGAGAGACAGTGACAAACACTGTAGTCTGTCATCGGCCTTGTTGTATTTATCAGTATGAACTTCTTGCTGCTGCTACTTCTTTATATGTAATCCACCAGATAAATAAATCATGGGCTGCTGTTTGACACAAGTTGCAACATTCTGTGAGGACATTAAGAACAGATGGGTAACCAACGCATGTATAACTGCTTCATTGACTTTTCTGCTGTGACTCACACACACACAAGGCTTGCATGTCAGCACACACATACACACGGGACCTAGCCCTCCCATGCCATCTGCCCTGCAGCCTAACACTAATCTGAAAAAAAAAACAACCCCAAAAAACACACGCACGACCTCCTGCCTCCTGCACAGAAAACAAATGTGGCATTTCTGCCAAAAGTTGGAGGGGATTTGAGCACCTGCTCAGCTCTCAGACCTCTGTCGGCATCCAGCTGGCACATGACGTGAGCCTGATATAAACCACGGGTTTAGACCCCGTTGGCCTTGATGACCTTCACAGGCCCCAGGCACAGCATTTAAGTGGAAGTGAACAATATGGCACCTTTTGATATTAGCCCTGTAAAACAGACTGTGTGCTGTTTGTAGGATTTTGCAGTGTGATGCTCTTCTCGGGATATCAAATGATTTCTACTGATGCAAAAAAAAACAACAAAAAAAACATGTAGATTAATTGAATAAATGATAAGCTGATTGGTAAATAGTGATATTTGTTTGCATTAGACTAAGAAAACCATTAAATTCTCTCTCACCAGTGCAACTGGCATTTTCTTCCCTTAAAAATAACTGATCAAACATAATCTTGGTTAAAGCCACAGATGAGCTGCAGCTTTTACAAACATGAGTTCAAGATCATGATGAAAGGTTTATGATGAGAGATACATTATACATCAACAATTTAGTTAAAGCACATCATACCTAACCACATTACTACTTCTTTTTCAAACCATTGACTTGTTTTGCTGCATCTTCAATTACAGCCAAGCTTTAAATGTATCCCGGCCTCAGGCTAAACTCTGTTTCCAACTAGGAAGCTGAGTTCTGTACATGTCAGTTCACTTAACTTTAATTCATTTCAGTAAACAAATTTTCCTTTTTATTTTTAATTTTTAAATCTGTGTGGCAGCATTTTGTGACACACATTAAGTAGAAGCATGCGATAAACCGCACACGAATCTCCACAACAGTCACTTTCAATTATGATTATATAACACAAGAAATGTCAACAATGGATGTAAACTTTTACATTTACTAGAACATCTGAGCCATGTTCCGGTCTAGAAAATGAACTCAAAAGAGAGGAGTAAAACAAAAAGGCTCAGTGTCAGGTGAGCCAGTGGTTAAGCATGAACTACTTCAGATGTAACAGGCAGTCGCTTTTTCCCACTTTCACTCAAAGATGATGTTTTTCTTTCACTTTGGAGTCTGACAAGTTGAAACTGTCATATTTTCCAGACCATTTCATGCATACCACTTTTTGCTCTGATCTGCGGGAATTTGAGATATCTCTACACTCAGCACAGGGGAAAAAAGAGAATATCAGATGATTGGAATACTTTGCTTTTTTCAGTGGTTGTGTGTCTGATAAGAGCCATGGAGGTTATTGTGGGAACACCCATCCTTTTTCAGAGATAAAATTACCCCCGTCACAGGAAATTGACGAAGAAGGCAGCTGGAAATAGCTTTTAAAGTCCTTGGCTCTGGGTCTGAGGAGAAAGAACCTTGAGGATAAAAGATGGGTGCTGCTGCTTCTGCTGTGTGTGCATGTGCCAGTTCTGGTTTCAAATCACAGGTGTTTTGTGTTTGTGTAGTCATCCTTTTGCTTTAATCAGCTGTTCTTTAGTTTTGCAACAACATACTTTGGAGTTGTCAAGTGCCAACATGCACTATAAAACACGAGCACACACAAAACATTACATTTAATTCACAGCCTTGCAGATAAACTCAATATTTACCTTAATGTCCTCCAGCTGTCGCATTCATCTTTTATATTGTGAACACACTTATTCCCTGACTTCCTCCCTTATATTATTAAATATTTCAACCTCGGCTTCATTAAAATACTCTTAAAGTGAATCATTGAAGTGCAATAGCAGCTTTTCTGACCTCCAGAAGTGATGTAGAAGTGTACTTAACGGTGTGTCAGCAGACTGTGACATCATATCCATCAGTGCTAATGGGTGTGATTATTTGAAACTTTCACCCAGTCAGGGCATTAATATGGAAGAAGTCTCCAGACAAATAGAGGGCAGAATATAACCACAAAGTGGGGGGTCGACCTTTAATATACGACACAAGGGCGTGATACTCACACCATGCTTCTCTGTCACTCAAGAGCCAATCACAACCACATCTGTTCCCTCGCGCCTGAATAAATCCAACCTCATCACAGGGGACTTGTGAACATATTGCCAGGACCTTAATCCACCAGGGAATATTGTTTAGCATATTAACTAGCAGGTTGTTTTCTTTAGCTACTGATGCATTGATGATGATTTCACAGCCAGTCTGCCCAGTCAGTGACATGGGGAAGTGCAGTGGTAGACAGTCATGTCGGACTGAGGGCAGACTGGACACTTGAGTGATTCCCTACTGCCTCTGGAGGTACAGAGTGGTATTACGAGTCAGAGTGGGCTGTGGCTAACTTAAGAGGATTTGCCAAACAACACAACGACATAACCTTAACCCTTTTTTTAATAGAGCTTACAAATGACTTTACATTAGAGGAGTGGTTATATCATTTACTATTACTTTTCCTTGCATAATTGTGCATCAAACCTTCTATAGACTTCCTTAAAGAGCTGATAGCTTCTTCCTGCTGTCTGTAACACAAGCCTGTCTCAGAAGGCCTGCTTCTCTCTTCAGCTGGAGTAAGTGAAAGCCATTATCTGAAGATTTACAGTGCATTGTGCAGGCAACTCTTTTTTTTTTTTTACATTTGGCACTGATTGTTCCCTTTGCTTGGGGCTCTTCTTGTCTCTCAATCAAACACGATCTCTCTCTCTCTCTCTGTCTCTCTCTCTCTCACACACACACACACACACACACTTACTTTCCCAATTTCCCCCAGTACAATTCTCCTTTCCCTTCTATCTTTTCTTTTATTCTCTGCAGTGCTCTGCCTTTGAGTCGGTGCTGCTTTTTTCCTGCAGGAGTCATCTGATTGTCTCCCAGACTGATACTAACACACACATACAAACACGGTTTCCAATTTAGAGGGGAGCTTAAGAGAAAGAAAGTGGGTATCGAGCAAAGGCAGCGGCACCCTCCATCAAATACAAAAACACCCAATACAACAATGACTTAGTAATAAGACAGTGTAGATGTGTGTGGAGATGGGTGGACACACTGTGGGGCACAGCAGTAAACAAACAACAACTCCTGCTTTAATTTCTATCCTGCTCTCCAACTGTCCACCTTTGCTGTCTGCACTTGCTTCAGGTTTCCTCTTAATCTTCATCTTTGTGACTAAGGTTTCTCAGATCCTTCTCTAACACACTCTGTCTCTCTCTCCCTCACACAGACACACACACACTCATATGAGCAATAAGGAAAAGAATGGAATGAATTTCTGTCAGTGCGGTGAGGATTCCTGAGAGCACAATCCTGCTCAGTGTCACTGTAAATCTTGAAAAGATGTAGCTCCTCTGAAGTTCACTTGCCTACCTGTCTCCATCTATAGTGAAGTGTGTGTTTGGGTGTGATCCCCTCACACACCTTCTTATCATCACTTCTTGTGTGAGTTAGTCC
This sequence comes from Selene dorsalis, assembly GCA_900303245.1. Lineage (NCBI taxonomy): Eukaryota > Metazoa > Chordata > Actinopteri > Carangiformes > Carangidae > Selene > Selene dorsalis. The sequence continues at coordinate 96,340 of OMNW01002918.1, forward strand.
AATGGAGGAAAATATCAAGACGGGGAGAAAAAGTGATACAGCCTGAAAATATGGAGCCATACAACATTTATTCTTAAGCCGAGAGGGAAGACGTTAGCTGATGAAACATATGCAAAGTGTGTTTTCAAAGAGCGGATTCTTGTTGGCTGATATATAGTAAGAAGGAGCTGCGGGAGGATCTGAGTGTGCTACAGCTTCGCCCTGATTAAGAGCAGATGTTATGGAGGGAACCAGCTTTCTTTTGAATAAAAAAAACATCAGCTGACCACACTTAAGAAAACAAATCTTATTTTTAGGAGTGTATTTATATTTCAGCTGCTCTGACTGCACAGTTGGCCTCTGTTGCCACGTAGCCATGTAAGTCACTGTGGACTAGGGACACCTTGTCATGAAGGCGGTTTTCATTTTACGTTTGAAACCTGTGCAGAAATCGGCTGACAGACTTTTGACTAGAGATGAAATCACTCCATTTTCAGCACCACTACATGTCTCTCATTTAATTTACAATACAGTTTAAGATTTTATTGATTACTTCTAAAGGCTTTTTATAGTCTGACTCCAGATTGCGCTTTTAAAATAGCTGTCCTCTTAGCAGTTGTTCGGATAAGAGCCTGCTGGCTGTTCCTGTGTTTAGGTTTAAGACTTTGTGTTTTATACACTGAACAACCTATTAAATTATTTTATGACTGTTTTATTGGTTCTGCTTTGTTGTGTTTGATCCTGTATCTTAGGATACATAAATTTATTGCTTGTTCCGTGTAATGCATGTTGTATGTGCAAAAACTGCTCCTAGTTTACAACACAGTAGCGCAGGTGTCCACTTATCACCCATTCATACCTGCCAACATTATAGTCAACAGTCAGAAACAACTTGCATGCAAAACTATTTGGTACAGCATGTTTACAGTACATGAAACAATATGTGCTGAATTGCTACAACTTACTAATTGTGTGTAGCAGTGTGACTTAAGTATTTTTAGAATAACACCATTATGTTTCACTGTATGCAAATATAATGACAGTAAAGTTGTTTTTACACAGAAGATATCTGAAACTATCCTGACTGCCTCCAGAGACCAAACTTCATCTTATTATCCTGTTATTTATTGGAAAGATGATTTCCTCAGGGAAATTCAGAGTTCTCTCCAGACCAATGTAAAACTAGTTTAATAAGTGCCACCATCTCAGTGGGAGAATACATTACTAAGGCTGGGAAAGTAATATTTTAGGCGAGATGACTTCCTGTTAAACTGATTTTGCACCCATGCAGCTCAAAAATCAATCAATATAATATGAAGGCGTTGGCTTACTGTATATCTAAAAACTCATCAAATCAACAAGGCTTAGCTCAGTTGGTTCAAGCAGAGATTAAATTTACACAGACACTTTTTTTTCCTGGAAATCCGGCCCAGACTGACAGCAGAGAAGACGGGCAGACAGAGAGAGGAAGAGAGATGTGGTGGATAAACAAGCAGGATTGACAGGTGATCAGCCTGACAGCCAGGCAGTTCAGCTCCCTAAAGATTAATACTAGCTGGCAGCATGGACACTGTAGCTGTGGGTTAACCCCTGCATGGTCAAATCTGACTCAACACATCCACACACACACACACAACGGAGGCAGTCAAATACACAAACACACATGGAAGCATGGAAACTGACAGCAGGTTTCATTCTTTTAAATGCAGCTGTTGTGTGTTGTTCCTTGTTGTGTGCATGTCAGGATGTATTTCATGTACTGAGATTGTACATGTGCATGCAGAGATGTGAAGTCAGTATGGAAACGTAATTACACATATGTGTACGTGTTTGCTGCATGCACACCCTGCACGTGACGCTGATGCAGACTTATTGCTGTGTTCCTTATCGTTTTCTAAGAGGTTTAGTTTATTTTTATCTCTATGGACGATACTACAACGACAGCTTCACACTCCTCTCACTGAGTAGACCTTTATGCTGCTTTTGCTTTTGTATGTCATCACCGTATTAAGGCCATCCATTTAGACCCCCCCTCCCCCAGTGTCACTACAGTGCACACACACAAACACAAACACACAAATCCTGCCATCTCTATCTGTGTTTACCGTTGTTGCTTATTCAATATCCCTCTGCAGTAACTCCGTTTTAATCCTCAGCACAGCATCAGAACCTGGCTTTGTTTACACTGCTGCTCAAAAAGTGGTTAAAGGTTAAGGGAATTTAGATAACAATGTAGCATGTCTAGCTAGTTGGCTTTCTTAATTTCAAGCAGAACAGTTTGAATTTGCATCTTAAAAAGAAGCAAAAAAGGATTTATCCAAATGCTAAATTTATTCTGATACCTGTGTCTCAGCAAGGCTTTCTCTGACATTTAGCTGTCCCGGCCTTGATGCTCCAACGCACCTACACAGCCACTTTTTTGAGACCTGCAGGTAATCATAGCATTCACCAAGTCTGAGCCTAAAATCATTTGGAAAACAGTTTTGAACGGGACAGTGGAGACGTGGCATCAGAGCGGCTTAAGCACGCTCGGTTTGGCAATAACATGACGGTCTTAGAAGGAAAAGAGACAGCTTGTGCCCGAGCGGATAAAAAACAGAAAAAGAGGGGAAAAAAACTGGGGAAAAGAAGGAGGGATGAAGATAAAAAAACAGGGAGGAGCGTTAAGGGACAACGCTGACGTGCTGTCACCTGTTTGCCGGTTCGTTAGCCAAGAGCGCTGCTGCGTGCTCTCATAGAGAAAGCTTTTGATGCCTAATTTGCTGCTTGGCCGGGTTTGCGCATGGCTTGGTGCTCAGTGGAGTGACTGTCCCAGTCACATCCTCTCCTAGTGTAGGCTCTTCTGTCAGAGGCTCAGACGGGGCAGGATGAGGAGGCAGTACAGGGATGAGGGGTATCACCCGCGCTCAGAGGTACGTGGACCTCAAAATGCACGCCTTCAAAATGAAAGAAGAAGACCGTGCAGTACTTGGGGATATTTGTGCAGCAGAAGGGAAACAACTGATTCTCTTTACTACTCTTTAGTGACTGTGCACCGAGGAATATTTGCTTGAATTTTCTAGACTGTGGCTGTTTTTGTTTTTTTTTAACTTGCTTTACAACTTTTTGGGTTTTTTTTTGATGTAGCACCTGAGGTTGTCTTGCAAAGTTTTTGCCTTCTGTAAGCAGACAAACCTAAGGGGGTCTATTTGTTGCATTTTTATCTCACTTTGATTTATAGCTCTGCCCTACATTTCTGTTTATTTGCCTTTATATCCCAGACATTTATTCTCTGTTTGTTCACTCTGTTGTGTCTTTGTTTTGTTTGCTACAGCAAGCCCTGGACTCCAATCTGAGTAATTTGATCAAGAGGAACAATGAGCTGGAGTCACTAATGGGGAAACTCATCCAGACTTGTCAACATGTGGAGGTGAGTCCCTCTGGTCCTCTGAGGTCAACACAGACCCATATTGTCTCTGACTGGTTATTGTTTCATGTGTTTAGATTTCATTGTGGAGGTTACACAGTTCATCTGCTTTGGGAAATCTGTAATGCTACCCAACAAGTATGCTTATTCATTTATTTGTTCATTTATGCTTTGCAAATGATGCATCACTGATTTATGTATTTGCAAAATCCCACTGAAATATACAAGACCGATGAACGCATTTATTCAGAGAAGCACATTAGGTTTTCAACCTCCAGCACCACACACCCAGATCATGACTCAGGACAGAGACCAGTGTGCTGTAGTAGCTTAGCATGAAGCCAAGATGACCAGCTAAAGTCACTGTGAAAAGCTGAATAACATGAGAATAATTTTATTACATTTTACTCCTCAGTCTCATACATATGAGATCATACAGATTTGGCATCATGCTGTACTGTATGTTCTAGCTTTACAGATGCAGGCGCAGCATTGAACTGCTGCAGTGCAGTGGTGTTATCAGTAATGTGGTGTGAGCAGTGCAGTCATATTTTGCAATCACTCAACATCTGGTTGGTCTAATATGCTTATCATGTCATAAAAACAAAGTGTGTGAATGTCTGTGTGTTGAACTCCACAGAAGGCAAATCTGTGCTAAGCCTGCCTGTTCATGTTATGCTGGCCCACTATGCAGCTTTAAGTAGAACAATGCCACAGGGTTAAAAGGCAGTGACATCTCAGTTTAGCAATAACAGGGAACGGCCTCTGTGTCTGGGGAGACCTATACAAACTGTTAGGAAAAGGGATTGGGATTTGTTATGGAGATTCAAAAATGTATTTATTTATTTATTTTTGTGCTGAAGTGCTGAGATCTGTAAGTATGTTTTTGTGTCACCATCACGCAAGGATGTTGTCGGTGAGTTAAGCTGGAACTTTGCTGATGCAGGAATTTTAAAAATGCCCCTGTTTGATCCTTTCGATTACAAAAGGACCAAAAAAGCAAAACACTCCACTTCAAAATCAGAAATGAATAAATGATGCACACATGGAGGGTAAAAGTGCTTGACCTATTTTATCTACAGTTTGATACAGTCCCAAATACAAATGTGGTGGGCTTCCACAACACACTGTAAAGCCCAAAAATAGCTTGTTAAGCATCAAGCGATTGGACATGGTTGTTAGGTGAGAAAACATATCTTGCACACATAGAAGATAGGAATTTATAGAAAAAAACGAAAAAAGAACTGATCAAAAAAGAGGAAGAGGAAATGCATACATGCATAAACTCAGTACTTGAATTCACAGATGAGGGATGAGTGTGACACTGTTCAAAAAAGAGGCTCACACAGGAAAAGCACTGTGAAGGAAGCCATTAATGGAGCTTTCTGAATATTTCACATCAGATTAATCTATTCCAAAGCTTCTCTGGAGAGAGCCGCTGAGATTCCCTCGCTGAGACTAGAGATGTTGTATAGCTACACATACATGCACACCCACATACTTTGATGATAAAACGTAGATGCATTTCTGCAGGGGAGTTGAATAAGTTATTAGTTTGTTTCTAACTAATTTAAAATGTTGAGCAACACTTTTGAACTGATCCAAACATCACATCCGGTTCCAATGAATTCCTGTCTGTGTACTTTCATGTTACTGCACCACAATATGCCATATTACCAGCTTCTTGCAACATTCAGACTTGAAGAACAGGGAACTCAAACAGTGTTTCCGAACCACTCGGAAAACCTCTGCTGGCCTTACAGCTTTTGCCTGGAAAATCTAACTTCACAAAGCCATGGGAAAAAAAAAACACCTCCTAATTCTTTGGCGCTATATGCTCAACAAACACAGTGTTGGAGGGTCAGTGAATAACTTTGGCCTGTAAAGTTTATATTCAGTGCCTCTGCAGAAAGTTTGGTTAATGTGGCTTTGAGTTTGAACGTCCTGGAGGTCTGAGTCGTGTGTGTGCCTGAGTGTGGTTAAGTGACTCAGTGTCCCTGTAAGGATGCACTCTGTCAGCCTGATCATATGCTCCATAGGGCTCTGCCCACAGTCATTAGATGCTCCACATCTTTACATGGCACATGAAATATTCTGGTCACGGTCTGTAATATCACACAGTGCTGTTACTATTATTAGAATTTCTTCATTTTAATTTTCAATATTAGGTTCTTCCTGCACTGCTCTGGACTGTAGAGAGAGTGTATGTGTGGCAACATGTGTGAGTCAGTGTAGCCTTGTGGGTGACTTTTCCAGACAGATGAGCATGTCATCTTTGCTCACAATGAGTTCTTGCCACAGAGATTCAGAGCTTCAGCGGAAACTTAACATCAATCTTTGCTAAGGAGAAAAACTTTCAGAACAAATTTGAGTTAAATATTTGTTTATCAGTTGCGGGAAGCCCTTCCTGAATCATCGGGACATTCAAAAGCAAAATCAGCTGGAGATCTAAAGAGCAGATAAACTTAAGTGTGTGTCTTTTTTATTCTCATTCGAAGAAGCCTCTACCCAAAAGCCCACTGTTTTTAGATCTGCAACTCCACTAATTGGTGCACAGAATGCCACAAAGTGATAACATACAGTACACACGCTTTTCACAGAGTAAACAGTTTTAAACCTTAAGCTTCCCCACAGCTGTCACAGTGATGTCGAAGAAACCAATTAGCAGTGTTGAAAAAGACAGATGTGCCTGCATCGCTGCAGCTCTCCTGCACAGCACAGCTAAGGTGTTCAGCTCAGCGTGGCTCACAAGCTCCGAGATGTAATCCAGGTGGCAAATTGTTTCTGTTGGCAACGTGATCCCAGAAAAAAAAAAAAAAATCACATAAATGCTGTTTATGAAGGGACATTGAGTATATTGAGGATGTCCTGTCCAGCTTTGTTTGGCTCTCTGGAGGAAAGGCAAATAACTCACCATGATGTCATTACTAAAACACCTGTGTGTGTGTGTGTGTGTGTATATGAATAACTCTGCAATCTCTCGTTGGCTTGGCAACACACACTTCCCTTTCATTGCTCCCCATGCTATCGCTTTGCTGCAGCAACAAAACACTTTACAAGGTGCTGAAATGACCACAATGAGAAATCACACATAATGTTAAACCTACAGCCTTAGAATTGGACGACTTCTGTAGCCTGCTGAGACTGAGACTTTGCTTCCAAGAGCAAAGTGAATCGCATGCCTCAGAGAATGGAGCTGGTTGCCATTTTCCTTCTAAAGACCCTAATGGCAGAGCGACCCTGGATGTAATCAACAGCATCAGCTGCAGTTTTCCAAACACCTTCCAACTAAATTAAATCATATTTCTCCACTTTAATTGCCATCAGTGGGTTTTCAGCCAAATGGATCTTTGAACCCACAGCCACATAAATATATTTTTATAGAAAGTCATGACAACACTTGACTTCATACTGTCTGAGCCTGAAACTCCACAATGCCACCTACTTTATCAATATCAAGTGTCTCATTCCCAGTTTCTCCGACGGAAAGATTCCCCATTTCAAAATGGCATCAAATGAGGGGAGAAACATATTTCTCTATACTACACTCAGCATCAGGAGACTTCAATACAACAGCAGGGTGAATAAAGGGCACTACAGTGTAAATAGGGACTGATTCTGGACACAGCCCCTTGGTCTGGAGTGTCATGTCTACCTCTAATTACTAAATTGCCTCCTGTCTATTTTATTTGTCACTTAGCTCTCACCACAGCAGGAGTGAAAATGGCTGAATAGGTCTCATCTCCCTCAAATGTTTCCTTCCACACCAGGGTACAGGCTGATGGATGAAAATGTGCAGCCACTCGACATACAGTGCTGCTTTAAAGTTTGTGAACCTTGTTAAGCTTTTTTTTTATCATTACTTTGTTAGTTTATCATCACCAGTCTTTATATGAAATGTGAGATTTATGTTTATCAATTCCATGCATTGCATTGGTAAAGTCAAGTAGGTAATATACTCAAGTGAAACACATGTGGGTGCTCAAGTAATCGATTAAGCAGACCAGTCAAATGAGACATCCTGAGGAAAGGTTTTGTAAGATCTGTAAGACAAATCATTTACGAATGGTGGGCACTCAGCATCACCGCAACTCTGCCCAGCACCAGAAGAAGAATAAATCAGGTAAAGGCCAACCCACACATCATCTCCAGAGAGTTGCAGACCTCTCTGGCAGCATCTGGGGTAAATCTACATGCGTTAACAATCAAGCAAAAAAATGAACAGACATGCCATTCATGGGAGAGTTACTAGAAGGAAGCCTCTGCTCTCAGGAAAGAACAACGCTGCCTGTTTAAACTTTGCCAGAAGATCACTTGGACAAACCAGAGGCCTCCTGAGAGTTCATTCTCTGGACACTGGAGTCCAACATTGAATTATATGGCCACAATCACAGGCACTATGTTTGGAGGGTTCACGAACTTTCATGCAGCACTGTATATCCGTCTACAGATCGCCTCCTCACCTCCATCCACTTGCTTTGTTTATCTAAAACACTGTGAAAATTGGTTCTCAGGTGAACGCCTCCCGCCAGGAGGGCAAGCTCATGGAGGAGTGTGATCTCCTGATTGACATTATTCAGCAGAGGAGGCAGATCATCGGCAGCAAGATCAAGGAGGGGAAGGTAAGGTGAACACTCAGGGCCGTGGAGTGTGACAGCAGATAGGATTTATCCTAGTACGCTGTTTTATTATGTATTTCCATCTTACACTTCATATCTCCTCACTTTTCCTACCTCATTTTTAGTGTAGCAAACAGTGAATAAACTCTTATTTGTTGCCCATTTGAAAGCTATCCATGGAGCCACTTGTCATTTTGCTTTTCCGCTGCAAACAGTATAATCAGCTTTTTTTATTGATGCCTTATTTGCCAATATACTGATGCTTTTGTAGCTACTGATTTTACAGCAACTCATAAACATTAGGATGATGTTTCCTTCCATCAGTGAACCATTCCACAGGTACAATGATCACCAAGGGACAAATATAGCCTGCAGATCTAATATTACACTCTCATATGCATAAATATAAAAGCGAGTTAATGTCAGTATTTCTTCAGTAGATGAAATCCAACGTGCAACTGTGGTACAAATCAATTTCTCTCATTAGTTTGACAGGCATTCACAATCCAAAGGGCTCCATTCGATTGGCTGTTAACACCACACCACTACCAGACCCCATTTTGTGTCAAAATGCAATACTGCATCACAGATACTTGACCTGATCCTTACATCATGAGCAGACAACAGACTGTTCAGCTGCCTGAAACACAAGCCCTTCAACACATGCGCAACAGACGGTGATAACAGTCCGACTGGCCGAAAGTAGATCCCAGAGCATATGGGCGGGCGTATTTACTTGTTTTCTAAACCCAGATGATTTTTTTAAAGCTGTGTCTAATGAGACTTGGAACACAGGAGGGAGATTTTTTCTCGCCATGTAATGCAGCTTTTAGGATTGTATCACAGTGGATATAGAGATGCATCCACATATATTTATTTTTAGGCCAACAGATTTCTACAAATTGCCTTTTAGAGGAAGGCTAATTTGTGATCGGAAGCACTCAGGAGTTTCTCCTGTCAGTCTACCTCATGTCTTTATTTCTTAACATGATGACTTTGCAAATTTCTGTGCTTTTTGGCTGAAATCACAGTGTTTCAGGTTCCTTATAAGCCAAACTGCTGATGAAATGTCCTTTGACCTCAATCCAGCCACTGACCTCAATCTGTCTCGTAAAATCTCTGCTCATAGGGAGAGGGAATGAAACTGAGGGGCAAACAAGGGGAAATGAAATCTCTGGTTCGCGTGCAATAGAATCAATGACACTGGTCCAGTACAACTGCAGTGGGACATGGGAAAAGCTTAACTTATGTAGTTTGAATGTCCCTATCTCTTTCTCTCTCTCTCTCACACACACACACACACGCACACACAAAGTCTGATTTATTTGGTCAACAAAACAGAGGCTAAGTTAACCTTTAAGTTTCCAGTTCCTTTGCCTTCAAACGAAACATTATAGAACCAAAAACAAGTACAAAGATCAAAACAAATCAGCTTTCAGTTCCTGTAACTGTAGCAAAGCCTGACGGATATGTTCATGCCCTGTGCTACAATTTATCTTCCGTGATGCTCATCCAGTTAAGAAAATATGAAGAAATTGATGACTGTCTGCATCAGTCAACTCTGGATCTGACCTTTTCATGTATGAGTAGCTTTGAAATGTTAACATCCATCTCCTTGTACCCACGAAGCCCTGTGTTTTTGGGTGATTTCCTGTTGTCTAATCTCATTATGTTCTCATCTCTAATGATCTGCAACACCTTAACCTGGATGAGGACATTTTCACACACTCTTGATTTGATTATTTGATCCATACCAACAACATCCTTCTCTAAAGCCTCTCTTTGCATTTGCTGTTCTACTCAGGCACAAAGGCTTCGGAAGCTGGCCCAACAGATCTCCAACTGCAAGCAGTGCATCGAGAGGTCCTCTGCCCTCATCACACAGGCCGATCAGACGCTGAAAGAAACCGATCACGCTCGCTTCCTGCAGACCGCCAAAAGCATCAACGAGAGGTCAGACAGCCCACATACATGCTGGGAGTTCTTCAGCTTGGCCACATGATATCCAGGCCGAGGGGGAGGTTAAAGACTGCTTACAGACGTTGCGAAACTTTTTGAAGGCCTTGACTTCCCCAACAGCAAAGACAAGTAGAAAGAGATCTTTTATTTATCCCAGTCTTACCCCTGCTTAAGCTGTCTAACTAATTGAGAAGGGAACTGAGAACAAAACCCAGTGTCCAATATGTGCATCCTCAGGAGAGACAAAGAATGATACAGAAGAAGACCATTATCCTTTAGTCCTTCAAAAAAAAAAGTGTTTCAATCACAGTCTAATCTGCAGCACTTGACTAATTAGGGGGTTGATTCCAGGCAGATCTGAAGCTCAGTATAATATCAAACACTTGTGCTGATGATATACACATTACTCATACTTTAAAGTACATTTGTAGTCTCCATTCATCAGAAGGTACAACACAACTGACATGGGGAGTTGCATGACAAGTGTCCATCTGAACCAGCAAACTGATTTTTATTAGTTGTTTATGTAAATCACATAATAAGAGGATGAAAAACATGTCCAATTTTGATTGGTATTGATCTAGGGTTTCCATGGCAACCGCATCAACCCAAGTGCTGATCCCTGAGATAAACCTAACAGACACCTTCGACACCTTCGCCCTGGACTTCACCAGAGAGAAGAAGCTGCTGGAGACTCTGGATTACCTCACTGGTACATATTTGTATTTTCATCACGATCACTGCATTCAGACAGACATTTTAAGGACTAGTGTGCAGTTAAAGGCAGCAGGAATTCCAATGCACGTGCACCTTCATCACTTGATATTGACTTTCCTCAAGGTTAAATTCACAACTCAAATGTCTCTTTTTGTTGGATCTTACTTCTAGGCCTTTCATCCATGTCCTTGCTGACCATACAACCCTCCAAAATCTCCTGTAATTACAATTTTATTCCAGCCTCAAATTATGATTTTTCTAATTTTGACTTCTTTTGAAGTGTCTGTCTTTAGGCACTGCATTTGAAGGTTTGAAGGAACAGGCCCCTAGCCTTTTAACTCCAAAATTAGTTTTCAACATTAATTTCTGATGTCCCATTTGTGAGGACCCATCAAAATGTCACCCTATGAAATATGAGCACGCTGGGGACAAAAAACAAGGCATCATGAGTAGTGGATTTGAAGGTCTGTGAAAATGGCTGGCTCAAATTTATTCTCTGCGATGCATGAGGGCTTCGCTCAAGGGCCTTTTCACTAAGTGAATCAGTCTGAATCACTCCACTATGTGCATCCACTCATGACAGAAGGCTAGGGAAAAAGGGAGAGTGACACAGAAAGAGAGGGGAAGTGGCTTTAAAATCAATTTAAGCTGCGCCTTTGTATCTTTGTTTCTTTACCTCAGTCCATCCTTTCTACTAGAGGTTTCATGACTCGAATACAAAAGTGTTTCATTTATTATTCGATACAACCAAAGCAGGTATAACACAATAAAGTGTTCGCCCAAATAAGTACATGAGTGTAAGAGATCCAAATCAGGATCTCTGGTTATGTAACTCACATTTGTTACTGCGAAAAGGATATTTACTCTTCTCCCTTTACGCTTTAATCTGAGCTGCTTTTTACCAGATTATTTCATTATTTTAAATGCTCAACCTACCACTCTACTGGAAAGAACATCTTTACTCCTCTGTGTAATGAAGCTTTTACACTCATAAATGCAACCCAATGAATGCATACTAAATTACTTGGGGCTACTGTTTGTTATAGAAACAGACAACGTTTGAGTATGCAATCATTTTCACCAATGTGATTTGCAATTAGCCTCAGATGTTGTTGGTTGATACTGATTTTTTTGTTTGTTGTTTTCATCTCACACACAGCTCCAAGTGCTCCGTGCATTAGGGAAGAATTGTGCACGGCTTCGTACGACACCATCACAGTCCACTGGACATCTGATGATGAGTTCACAGTGGTGTCCTACGAGCTCCAGTACGCCATCTTCACCGGACAGTCTAACATTGCCAGTAAGTTAGCTATGGTGCCGACTACTGTCCCACATCCTGCCTGTAAACACTATCAATACATGTGTTATGTGGATGTACATTTTTTAAAAAGACATTTGCAGACTATTTAAAGACCTAAGATCTGCTCCATACAATCACGCTGCTTCACTGGTGGCCTCTAGCTCGCCTCAGGCAGCAGGAAGTTGAAGTGCCTTTCTAAAAGCTGAGATAGCAGTGAAGTGGAAGTGGAATCTCCTGAAGTGAACCCTCTAGCCTTTATGCTACTATCACTCTCAGATGTTGTCGCATATCAAATGACTGCGGCTTGTGAAGAATGAAAGGAGAGTAAAATTTGACAATTGTGCAGCAAAAAATCCACACTTTGCGCAGAGCCCTCTGCAGACGACACATCAGTGAATGTACAGAGATATTTCAATGTCGACACATGCAAGACGTTTAGGTTTAAGTGGCACCGAAGGAGTGAGATGTTGAATCAGGAGAGATGACAGCCGAGAATGAATCAGCACCCCAGACACACGCATAGTGACACAATGTCTTGTTTAACAGCAACAGACAATCTCTCTATGCTGACATCCATGCACGCTTATGTCGCTCACACACAAGACCCAGAAAAGCATGAGTGCACTCAAGTGAGCAACAACTATAAGGAGGAAAATGGGGTCAGGGCATCTGAAGACGAGCTCCCCTGCTCCCTTTCAATCAAACTGCATTTTCTCTGTCTTTCATCTATTCTTTTTATGGATTCATATAGATCTACCTCATGACAGAAGTCTTTTATCCTTCCTACTCTACTGCATGTTCCTTTTGCTGAGAGATCCCCCTTTCTTCTCTTTCTTACCTCTAAAGGTTACACTTCTGTCTCTGCTTTCATTCCTTTACAGTTTAAAGCATATTCAGAACCGACAGCTTGGCCTATTGAACTAATGTGACACTGTATTTCCCCTATTACTTTTACATCTCTTCCTCCTCCGTGCCTCGAGATGGTGTGATTTTTCTCTCCTCCTGTTTTCACATCCAGTAATATCAGAGGTGTTGCTGTTGGCGTCTAAATCACGTGCCAGAAAAATCCCCCCGGGCCCAATTCAGACAAATCACTATGCAAGAAAGGAAGCAGTCCTGTAGAGTAAATGTAATAACAGCACAAAAACAACTTCCTTAACTCTTGTGCATAATTGTTCTGTGCAGCCTTCTGGTTTGGATTTCCTTGGGGGAAATGTGTGTTAAGATGATAGCGACTAACTAACTTTCCTATCTGCCATTTCAGTTTGATACACTTGGAAATGCAGGCTTGATCAAATAAAGTTGCAAGGTGTTTAATTTTAATGAATCTATTTACTTCAAGTCTGAGAGTGTACCAACAGGAATAGGAACAGTAGTTACTTTGATGGCAACAGATTTGTCTCGGTCCCATTTGGTCATTCAATCAGTGTTGGTGTTGGAACAAAAATAGATATTTAGCAGAGGAGGACAGGCAGAGAGACAACTTTATATTGTAGATATACCCCTAAACCTATTACCAAAAAAAAAAGGCTGATGCTTCTTAGCCTTTTGATTCCTTTGTATTGAGCTAACTGCAAAGTAATTACCAATTTAATTGATGTTTTTAATTAGAGATAGCAGATAAGGAAAAATCTATATGTATGTTTTGTTTAGCTCCAGCAAATGTTAACTAACTCTATTCTGCTTCCACTTGATATAGTGGTCTCATTTTAGCTGCATAGTTGTGCTGTTTTAGTTCATTTTGATTTGGGCTTTGTAATACTGGTAAAATGATTCAGGTGTTTCTTTTGATTCACATGCACATTTTTGGTCCAGGTCTTGATGAAAATGGTGGGATGGTGTTAACAGTGTAACATTTGGCAGGGAATTTAAAGTGCTCATTATGTGAGATTGTTTTATTGGTTTTCACTTCTGGGTGGCCGACAAGGAGCAGCACTATGGCTGTAAATTAATGCATAAATTCCTCAGGTGAACAAAGCCATGACATGGAAGGAAAATGTGGTGCAGCAGTGCTGAACTGCCACTGAATAAAGCACACACCAGAGACATACACACACACACAGTGAAGAGAAGCTCGACGCAGCTATGAGCCAGCTAGGTGTGAATGCTTTCCTCATGTGCCTTTTCACACCCTCTCACCTGTTCCCACTACCACAGGTTTGCAGACAACCAGCCTTTTAGCACACTGTCCTTTCACACAGCTGTACATCACTCCTCTGTAGGACACTTTGAATCGTTTTTCTCCTGCTCAGATACATATTTTCATAAACATAACATACGTTCAACTGATTTTTCTTCTTCCTAAAAAACAGCACAGTATCTATTATGCAATGCACACTTATTAGGAGCCATAAACTCACAAATGTGTATGTCATCTCCTCGAATTAACTGTTACACAATGCACTGTATCTTTCACCCCTCTGCCGTACTTCTTCCTCCTTATCTCACCCTCCTTTCCCTCTCCTCCCAGGTCTCTGCAACTCTTTGGAGAGCTGGATGATTGTTCCCAACATCAAGCAGAACCACTACACGGTGCACGGCCTGCAGAGCGGCACCAAGTATATCTTTGTTGTCAAGGCCATTAACCAAGCGGGAAGCAGGAGCAGCGAACCGGGAACTTTGAAGACCAACAGTAAGCCACTGACGACTGAAACTGAGCACATATTTCCATACAGAAATGACCTTTAGAGGGAAATTCATGAGTAAACATTCAAGCACAAGTTGCTTATTGGGTTTCTTATGTCACTTGATCAACTTGCTGTGCTTGAAATACTTCTGTCGGGACTTATGAAATTTAATTAAAATGAAAATAAATGACCTGTTTTGTAAGGAATGCTGCTGGTTAAGGGTCCCTATGCACTGCCACTTAAAAATATATTTTCCCTTTTCCTCCTTCACTTCTCCCAGGCCAGCCATTCAAGCTCGACCCAAAATCTGCTCACAAGAAGCTGAAAGTGTCCCACGACAACCTAACGGTGGAGCGAGACGAAACCACATCTAAGAAAGGCCACAGCCAAGATCGGTTCTCGAGTCAGAGCAGCTATGGTGTAGTGGGAAATGTCTTTATTGACAGTGGGCGTCACTACTGGGAGGCTCTGATTGGAGGGAGCACATGGTGAGTCATAATACAGAGATTATCTTTAAGGTCCAAAATTTGTGGTTTTCACCTCTGGATAACAATCTGCTCCTCCTCAGGTACGCTGTGGGTATAGCCTACAAATCAGCCCCCAAGCACGAGTGGATCGGCAAGAATTCAGCCTCCTGGGTGCTCTGCCGCTGCAACAACTCTTGGGTGGTTCGCCACAACAGCAAGGAGCTGGCCATCGAGCCATCGCCCCACCTGCGACGCGTCGGGATCCTCTTGGACTACGACGCTGGATACCTGACCTTCTATGACGCTGTGGGCTCCCAGCACCTGCACACGTTTAACGTCTCCTTCATTCAGCCCGTGTGTCCTGTGTTTAATGTGTGGAATAAGTGTCTGACGGTCCTCACTGGTCTGCCCATCCCTGACCATCTAGAGGGACTGGAACCCCACAACTGAAAACTACAGACAGACACAAATAAATCAGCAAATACTGGCCTCATTATCTTAAAGCTGCACTGGGCAAGATTTGTGATGACTCTTGTGCTTGCATAGAGAACAGTAAGTGTCCTATCCTCTTAAATTGACTAAGATCTGCTGCATTTGCCCAAATTTAATTCTGCTTATGTGAGCATTTGCACACCCAGTTGCACTGTCTCCCAACGAGCACTTTGTCCAAAAAGCTGAATCCACCAGTGTTTGATTATTTCGTCTTTTCCTATTGGTTTTCATTGGTACAAACCACTACAGACCAACAATTTTTTGTGAGTAAGCCAATGACATAACTTTCACAATTAATATTTATATCTTGCTACTATTTGTGCAGAGTTAGCCCATGCAGCTTTCATGTGCAAATGTAAAATGGAGAAAATCCTGAGGTGATACGTTGTCAAGCTTCTCATAATAAGTGATTAACTATTGTTTATCATGATATATAATGGAAAGCATGATGCTGGCTCATGATGTATTCGACTCAAAAATACCTATTCTAGATGGATAGAAACAAGCTGGAGTCAGTGCAGAAGAAACCAGGACAAATGGACCTTGTTGGACCAGAAATTCCTATTTTAAGGCACTTTGGGCTACGATGGGCGTATTTGTACCATGGCAACTAGGAAACAAGCCACAAATCTGTCTATATTTTTTTTAACACCATCTTATCATTTTTACCACTTTGAAAATCCCTTACACAATGCATACATTCACACACAAAACAGAAGTGCATACACACACAACCCTAATTTTAATCAATCACAGTTGCTGAAAGAGCAGAAAGTGTACATTTTGTAAATTCATAGGCATTCACCCTTATCCTCCCCTCCTTCATTAAAAAGGAACCAAAGTAGCCATCGCTGTCTGTTCACTTGTCCTTGCATAAAAGTTTACTCTTAATAAATGCTGAATTATTTTTAAAAAGTGACATAGAGAGGAAATAGCATTATGCTTATATTAAAAGCAAAGGATTCCTTTAAATGTAGACCTTGTTTTTGCACATTGTTCATACTTTATTCATGGGTTTGTAGCTTCAAAGTTGCATTCATTTTTGGTGCAATTAACATGCATTCATACTGGCAAAGTGTTGTGTTTTGTTTGACTTACTGTGTTAATTTCCCTTTTTTGGGGGGGCTGCCAGACAAGTCCTGCCATTACAGTTTTATGTGTTATGTAATATGTGAACTGTGCTACAGTTGTAGCCCCAGGTTATTACTGGAGCTGAGGGGTGAGAAGCACAATTGGGTGTAATTTTTGTCACTTTTCTCTTAAACAAGCTGTTAAATGAGAGATATTTGTTCTGGTGTGCCAACACACCCTTAATTAGCTTGTCCTCCCATTTTATCTTATAGGAATATTCAGTTTGATATGTCATTTTCACACTGAGGTCTTATTCCATCAAATCCACAAGCAGCAGATTGAAAATGTCAGTTACTCTTTTCGTTTCAAGTTAAGATAACACACCACTAACACATGGGGATGTCCTTTTTCTTCCTGCCTAATGGCTATGCCAGTGAGTCGCTCTTTACATCAGTCAATGGCTGAAGCAAATTATTATAATTATCTAAAAAGGATGAAAATACCGAAATGATCCATAGCCACCAGTGCTCACAGGTCCAAACCATTACAGCATATTTCTAATTCTACATCATGTAGTAACAAATGTATGTGACATAATGGATATCCTCAGTGTAAGTACAATGATTTGGTTGTATTCATCAATGTTGCATTGTTTCAACATCCAGCACATTTAAAATATGGAAGACAAACAACAATCTATTCTTATAGTCTGTGTTTCCTTTGCAATAACTTGAACTGTACGTTTCATTGTATTGGATACAGATATATAGTGCTTAATTTAATGCTTCCATTTGAACTTTACCATGGTGTTATATGTTTTATCTCTGTGGACATTTTTATGGAAAACAGGATATGAGTGCTTGCATCACTGTCATCTGAGATATGTCTATGAAAAGGTCAAAAATAAACGTTCCTTTTCGCATTAAAGTATGATTTTTTTCTCTCTCTCTCTCTCTCTCTCTCTTGCTCTCTCGTCAAGTAATATTGCAGTGTGAGAATGTCAAGAGCTCATAAAGTAGGACCGGGTGAAATGCCAGGAGCCATTTTGCTCTTTCTGGGTGACATACAAACAAAGGGGGGAACTGAAGCAATCCCAAATTCAATAAGTTTAGACCATGATATTTTGGTCTGTGTAAAGTTACTGGTGCCCTACAGGAAGGTAATAAACGTATTGCTGTAAGCATGACTATGTTCCTCTCAAACTTTCTCAGTTAAAAAGCCAAATTCATGTCAGACTCTCAAGTACTTACAGCTGCTAAAACTGATTTCCACATTTGCAATTAGAGCACATGACTTAGTAGGGATGAAGCCACTGTACATGATGTTTAGTTATGAATGCCCAGATGTGATACAAAACCACACAGCCTAGATGTTTATCCTTGGAATGGCAGTGGCTGGATTTAGCTCGATTTATTCAGTAAAGCAGACACTAATCATCTTGACTACACAATAGGAGAATAATGTGATTATCCTTTTTATAACCACATTATTAGGAACTTCAACTACTGTAGGAACAGATGCAACACAAGGCATCAAAGCTCTCAACCGCGTCTGTGTTTGTTTTTTCTCTCATGATGAATCATCCAGACAGATGCTAATGTCAGACTCTAAGTTTAGACTCCAGCTCCAGTTCCTAGTGGAAAAGGAAGTTGTTGAGTTTATCATGTGAACTTCCTGTGGACACCAGGGGCTCTTCCTGGCTTTCCAGGAGTAATTGTTCTTGGACGCCAGGGTTCAACAACTGTAGCATCAGCTACTGATTTCTGTTTGTCGCTCACACGGTTCACTGGTGTGAACAGGCGAAAGTGGGCGTCCCCAGCGTTCCACTGAGCAAACAATAAAAAGGGCAAGAAGTCAATTTTGAGGTCATCATCAGCAAATAACGGCTGTGTACCCACCATGGTTATGGCAAACCTCCCTCTGTTATTGTCAAATGCATTAATACCAGCCATTAGTGCTACTTTCTAAAACTGCTGGTCATGCCACGAAGTGATGATTAGCATATATGCTTAAGGAATTTGTGAGGATTCAGTCAAAGCATCTTCAAAGTACACACACATATGCACACGCCTAGATGATGTACACTACTGAAGGCTTTTGAAAAATGTGGTTTACATTCCCTGAATTCCTATTTAAATGTTGTTAAACACAATGGTGCCAAACAAAGCTACACAACCTGAGTTAGTGACAGAATATAATAATAAGTGAAATGTGTTAGAGTGTTACATTAATGACACAACTGCACATTAAATGTATAAAATCACGAATCACAATATGAGACCATCTGTGCATAAATGGTGTCATTTCTTGAAATGTGTTTGTCCACAGAGAGCAATTATCTGCTCAAAGCCTGCCTTTGAGACTACTACACACTTAATATATTCCATAGTGATGGCCGTTCTCTACAATATATAAAATAATTCATCCCGTTTTCATTTATTGCACTAGAGCTACACTTAAAGATTTCCAAAAGTCTGCATTTAATTTTTGAGAAATAAAATTTACTGGTCATAAACTTTGACCTTTTTCTCCAGCTTAATACAATTTCAGTTAAGTTCAGCAGTTAAATGCATACTGAACCTCATGTGTTCTCATACAAGACTTTGGGTGACATTTCAAACAATCAATACAGTAACTTTATGTGTTTCAGGATTTTGCTGCTTGGCTGAAATGTAGCGCAAAGGTTGAGGACCAACTATTTTATTAACCTTTGCTGGAAGGATTTGCTGAGCTTGTGTGCTGTTTTTCTACACATATGATGATGCACCACCATATTCACACTGGGGAACTGGTGTGAAGGTCCAGCAGCTTAATCAGCTCTGACTATTCTCTTTTTGTTTGCCTCAAGGGTACCTTGAAAATATTTTAGCAAGAATCAGAAACTGTTATTCATTCAGTTCGTCCCCACAGGCCTTGGGATTTGAACCACTGACCTCCCTTCACAGGACCACTTCACTGTGCTTAAGGCAAGCACTGCCCCACTTTTGTACTGATCATCAAGTCAGAGTTGGTTCAGTGTGTTGCTGCTTGTGCTCACACCACTGCAGCTGCACTTGTATGGACAGTCTTCAGGCTCTGAGGTCCCCAGAGGGTTTTTACAGCCGTCCCACAGCACACACAGAGACACAAGACTCCAAAAGACACAGCGCCCGCTCTCCTGGGGGGACCCTGGGGGGACCCAGGATGTACTCCAAAGGCCTGAGCCATCCTAATGTGTGTGTTTGTGAATCTGTGTGTGTGGCAAGAGAGCTGAGGCATGTTTCAGTGGCTACTTGCTGGTGACAATTTGCCGTATCAAGCAAACAGGCAATGGCAGTATTTTGAGACACAAGCTGAGGAGCAATAATAGAAACTCCCCCCGGAGTAGATGTGGAAAATAGGACAAAATTTGATACAGAGCAGTAACAACAAAGATGAAATACAGCTGAGTCTCACTGTTGTGTTACTGGGCCTAAATAATTTGTTTCACTGAAAATACCACACATGATCTCAAAACTTTGATTCACCATCCAAACCTCTGTTGAGAGACAAATGGGACATAATGCACAATTAGTTATGTTAAGATTAGAAAACGTCTTTTATGTTAAATAGAATACATTTACTTGTCCATAACTCCGCATGTGTTTTTGTAGACGGCTGTGCAAACAGCTTTGTTCCAAAGGGACTGTGTTCTAGCAAAAGGAAATCAATCCTTTAAATTTCCAGCAGATGTCACTGTTAGGGTTCAAGATAATAGGCATACCGTAGAGACACATCATTACATTTTAGTTTGTTTTTTTCCCCAGTCCAGCTCTATCCATTTATCACACTATATCTCATTTTCCCATATAAATTTAGTCCAATTATGTGATAGATTCCATGGACAAACGCGGGTAGTTCTTGAACGCAAGTGTCAGCGAGTCTTTCACATCTTCATTAAGCATGCTGTGATTCCTCTAAGTCTGTGTCTATTAAATACTCATTTTGGTAGGTTTTTGGGAGACTGTTATCCACAAGTGTCTGCACTATTAGAGACCATAGTCAAGTCTATTTTAAGGCACAGGCATAAAAAATGTGCTAGAATAAGTCCAAAGACTTGGCTGCAGTCATAATGTGCCATGAGTGCTTTGAAGAGATCAATATGCAATCAAGAGCTTGTCGGTCATTTTCCTTACTTGTAGAAGGGGATTCATTTGCCAGGCTGAGTGTGTTACTGTGTCTGTGTTAACCTCAATGCTGACTACATGCAAAAATAAGGTCTAGCCAGAAAGAAACCGGTATAGGTTTATTGTCAAAGTGTCAGAAACACTGCAGGTGATACAGAAACAGAGCAGCCCTTTTCAGTCAACCTCTGCCTGAAATAAAACTGACTTTTTCAATCTTAATAACCACCTGTGGTTTTGCTTGTGCAGGCCACAGACACAACAAGGCTGCAGACAAAACACCTGCGTCAAACCTGCAGTAAACAGTACAGAATATGACAGCTCAGTGTTTGTTATTTTACATGAAAATGTAAGAAACCTGGAGATCTTTGGAAACATATTATATGGGAAAAATCTCAAGTACAAACTGAGACTATGTGCTTGAGTCATAGCTGACATAGGAACAGTGGACAAACTCACTCGTTCATTACTATAGCTAAATGAAAGTGAATATCTGAAGAAAGAGGTGTCCTTCCACCAGGACAAAGCCCACTGTCAGCAATAAGAGTTGTGCTCTTTATCTGTGGGGGATCATTTGACCTTTTTAGTATTATGAAACACCACATACTGAATAGCTGTTCTTTAGGAAGACTCACACTCACTCTGACAAAAATAATTGCAACCATGATGTTAAAATCACCATTATTATGGTAAGGTTATTAGCTATTGTGGCTAACAGGTTTCAGATCAATCATCAGCAATGAGATGGAGAGGGGTGGGGAGCTGCAGGCCTCTCTGTTGGGCTCTGATTGTCTGTCTGACAGCTGAATGGCTGACACACGACCATATCACCCCCTAGTCACAGAGATTTACTGCTGAGGGAAGTCAACCATCTCCTTTGATAGGCTGCTGCCAAACTGTTTCACCTTCTGGTCAAGCTTCTTGAAAACCACCAGAGCTGGGGAGTTGGCTGCCAGCAGGAACTTGGCTGATGTCCGTGAAGGCCAGGTTGTTGGCACTAGCACTGGTGCCTTGGGGTTTGGTTGGGGTCTAGAATGATTCTCTTCGCTTGGCTTAAGCCTGTCTGGGAGGATGCTGTGAGGTTTCTGGCTCCTAGCTGGGCCCAACCTGTGAGGAGGTGGAGTAGCCGCAGGGACTGTCTGGCTAGGCATACCCACTGCTGACCTCGAGAAAATCCTCCAAGAAGGCCCAATGCTCATTGCCTAGTTTTACTCTCAAGATGTTGAGGTTAGAAAGCTAAAAAGAGGTTGGTCCAACTTTAGCCTGCAATTAGCCTTTTTTACAGTCTGTGGTAATAGCAGAACAGTTGTTGGGGTAGTAGTATATAGTACTATTTGTTAATTCTTCATTCTTTGTTACCAACGAATGCAGTTCTTATTCTCAATTTTAAGCATGACAGTAGTGACATAATAGCAACAGCACTAACTCTATGTCTTAATCCCTTCTCACTGTGGCCTTGGTCTCATTGGCAAGCTAAGCATCCCCTGAAATCATCTTGTCAGCCCTGCACTTTGGTCTTACTCCCCCCATTACAATGCTCCAAAGACACCCTTATTTACAAAAACAAAACTAGTTTGCATTTCTTCTTTATTGTATTTGAACTTAATCAGAGACGTTTTACATATGCTGCCCTGCTCTGAATTCTAATATATGGTGCCACACAGGGCACCAAAGGATTTTGTGATGAACAATTTAGTCTATTGATCTAACAAAGCCTGGGGCACAGTTAAGGCCAAAGGAAGGAACAATGATTATACTAAGGACAGGCTTTTTGAAAACTTTTGCTCGGAAGTAGAAAGTTGCACTCCCAGTCCTCAAACTACAAAATCTATCATTAAAAACAATAGAGATCCGATCTCTGTGAACCTGATTTTGAGAGTAAGAAATTCTAGTGACTGACTTTCTGACTGTCTTTCATGCTTCCCACTCCCCTTCATCCTCTTTCTTTTGTGACAACCCATCTGGTTCAGCACTTCTACCTTTTCTGGTTTTCTCTTGTTAAACCTGAATCACACCTTGCATTCTCCCTTACCTTCTCAATCACTCACTCAATCCCTCTTTGATAGTCTTGCAATTTTATCCAGACAGCCAGTCAAGAATCCAATTAGTTTGCACCTCTCAATCATAAAATCTTCAGTCAGGTTGAAACAAACTTGGACAGACATGCTTTTACCGCCTCGCTGCCTAATTAAGAGACGATAATTTATTGCACTCCAAAAGGGTGAGGGCCTTTGTGCACTCAAGTAATTGGAAAAAAATATATAAGGGAGACAAGAGAGGGGAGCAACCAAGCGTCGAGAAACGATAAAGGCATGAATTAAAGGGTAGCAGACACGGACAGGGTGTTAGCTAAGCGTTTCAGCCACTTCTGCTCATTTCTCCCTTGACTAAGTCCAAACCAAGAGTCAGACATTTCTCTAAAAGAATGTCAGTGGGGTAGCGTTCAACTCAGGTTGTATAAAGACTCGGGTGTAATTCATCTCTGTTCTTAAAATTCAGGGAAGTGTCGCTTGTATCAGCAACACATCGCCTCTGATTTTTGTAAGTAAGGGTCTCTGTCCCAGGAAGATGGGAGAGCAACAAATGTGTACTTCACTTTCAGTGTGTGTGTGTGTGTGGTGTTGTACTTTTGTACTTGCTAGAAACAAATTGAGTTTTAAATGTGAAGATTTAATTTCATCCTTGGTCTAAAACAGTTAACAGAACAATGCAAACCTCACCATTTCACTATTTCCTTAATATAACATCACCTACAGTGCAAATTCTTCATCCACAATTAGAAGAAAAGGTTCTGTTAAGAAGCAGAAATGCACGCAAGGCACAAATCAGAATATCTGATCACTTAGGGAGGGGGCTCTGCTGGTCCACTGTGTTGCTCACATGCTTAAACATGCAGCAGGTGTACACAGCTTCTTGGGACGTCTTGATAAACTTAAGAGGCAAAACAAGAAAGAAGAGGAGAGCTTTAGCATGCAGCACAAGCTTGAGTCAATGAGCTGACATCAGCATTTCAGCAAAAGTGTACAACGGGTTGTTCTCAGAGCCTAAAGCTAAAGATAATACAGAACTAAACAGGCTGCCCAAATAGTGAATAAAATTAATCCATGTATTTATATAAAATATTTAGTTAACTTTATTCTTGACTGTTGGCATAAATCACATATTCAAACTGTTAAAAATAATGTCAATAATCATCATCATTTGAGCTTGAAACCTCACCCTCATGTGGACAAAATCGAGATGATGCTGATTAATATCAGTTGAAAATACATAAACTAAGGTTAGAACAAGAGCTCAAAAAAGGTGGTCTCACTCTATAAGCAATGGATCCCATATCTCCCATAATGCAACTCAATAGCATCTTATTCAAGTCTCATCAGGGGCTCATTGTAGTTTTAGCAGTAATCCTGGTGAAAAATAGATTCAGCCTTGTGTCCTAAATCCCCCTTTAGGTTCATGAAGGAAACAAAGTGGCCAGTGGACAAGACCTCATTAAGACTGTAATTCAATTCCGCTGTGAGTGTGCATGACGGAGAGAAGGTTAGGACGAGAATGTGAGAAAAGGGAAGACGAGAATTTGGTGAACTTGCGTGAGATTAGCTGTACTTGTGTGTGAAGGAGAGAGAGGAGGGAGAAAAGGTGAGAGGAAGTAGCACATTTGTATATAGATGTGCAAATGGGTGCAAGAGTGCATGTGTATGGGTGTGCGTGTGTATTGCGTGCATGCTCATGGAAGCGTTTGTTCTTGCCCGAGTGCATTTGCACAGAGGAGAATGGATATGACAGGCCTGTCTGTTGTCTCCCTAGAATAATTGCTTATGGATTACCTGAGGCGAGTCCCACTGGAGATACTTAGAAAATGACACTCCCAGGTGACTCCTTGAATCATGTTCATATCCGGTCTGAGCAAGAGTTTGATTTTGCTTTGCCTGATGTGTGTGTGTCCTTATGTGCCTCCATCTATGTGTGTGTGTGCAGATCCAAAGGGACACGTTGTCTTTTTTATCTTACTGACTCACGCATAAGTAATTCCAAAGACGTCACAGCTACTTATTACACAGACACACACGCACATGTGTGTGCACTAACAGGACCACCCAATCAACCCACTCAATTCCAAATGGCAACAGTTGATTAACTTTTTCCACAGACTTTTGGCACTAATTGTGTCAAGATCCAGGATAGGCAGGTGGTTTGTGTTCTCCATCAAGACGAGAATCTCTTCAGTTCCCCCCCAATGACACAGACAGTCTCTTGCTCCCATATATCAGTCTGCATTATGCAGTGGATTTTTAACTCTGAACCAACAAGTTGTGGGACATCTTGAGGAGGCTACTCCTGAATGATGCTGAGTAGGGACTGAAAGATGGCTGGACTCTTGAGTTTCTGTCAGGGGGCTCTGGATTTCTAGCTGAACCAATACCAGCGTGAAGCTGTGAGTGTTTACATGGCTGTCAGAGTAAACTCTTGTCACGTCTGCCTCCTAATAACAAGTGTGTCTGCCTGGCTGATGAATATACACAATAGAGCAATTACATATACTATTAAAATTCACAAAAAAACAAACAATGGCTGCTGTTTGTGGTGAGACAGTTGGTGAAATACTGAATAGCATCAAAATGAGCTCACTAATGGTCGTGCTAATGTTCACAGAGATGTGACATTTATATAACACTTAGTTCCAACCAAGTAATCTGATTGATTGATCATCACAACCGCACCAGATTCTTACACGGGCACATTCACATACAAAGTAGCTGGACTGAGGTTGCATGTACATCGTGTGCAGTACCAGTCCAGTTTCTGAACTCTTTGGGTCAAATAATATGCAAACTAATACAGTGCATGTAGCTCTGTTGTTTAACAGCAATGGCTCACTTGGTGCTGTAAGATACTGCTTAAATAATCCATGATATTTGTCTGTGCTGCTAATGTTTTCCTTGCTCTTCAGAGAATCACTGAGCTGCATACTCCATTAGTTAAAAGAAAAGTAGCCAAGCTCATTCTTAAGCCTACTTTTTCACTCTACGCTCCTTCTCCCCTCCGCCCAGTGATATTACCTTTGGGCAATAAGTTAAATCTTAATGATGCAGTCCCATTAAGCCTGGAGAAATCTCTAATACACACATACACCATAGGAAAATCACCTCAATGTATGGATATTTGCATATTACAGCATGGGCTCAAATCCACGTCGTACTTCCAGCTTCTCTGTGCCATCACAGCAAAATCATTTAGCGTCGGAGGATAGAAAAAATAAATAATGCCCAAGACATAAAAATAAAAGGTTGTTGCAATTTTCTCAGTTGGCGATAAGCTTGTTCACTGATTTATAGCAAATTAGGATTTCAAACAGTGACAGCTACTGCATCAACAACTGCTCCCGGGGAGTGCTTCCAATATCCCCATGCAGAGGTCATTC
>OMNW01002918.1:122563-145235 GCA_900303245.1 Selene dorsalis
CTATATATATATATATATATATATAAAACTCCAAATTGGTATGAAAGTGGAAAATGGAGGTCCTTTTTGCTTTAACAGTTATTGATTTGATAGTGAAATATGTCCTCTTGCAAGTACCTGCCTTATAATTGACTGGACTTAAATAAATGCACCTCGACTGCAAGGTGAGCAAGGGAAGTGAATGACAATGTGTAATTCCCTGGCGAGGTTGTCCCTGAGGTCGCACATTGTATTAAACACCACCCCTCATTCTCTTGAATACACTTTGAGGAGAAATCTGGGGCTTTCGTGGCTCATGTACCCATTACAAATCAGAAAGAAAGGCTGCATCCTGCAACAAATAGAGGGTGATAAACAAATGTTTTTATTGCCACATAAATGCCAAGGTAAGCTGGCAGACATCAGAAAATGGTTCTGAAAAACATCTTTCCAAAATTGACACATCAGTCAAAAACAATGCCAACGACCTCAGAGCAGGCAGGTAAAATGGCCAGGTTTAAAACTTCACTGTCTTACATGAGCAATGATTATAATAAGATTCTTAAGAGGGAATCTATTTTTATCACTTTGTATTTCACGCTGCCTGTTATTAAAGCTAAAACCAGGAAATCACAGCTGATACGACACTGCTTACTTCACACTGATGGATGCCTTTAGACCTGAGGAGACTGTTTTTGTGTCTGATATTTGATTGAGTTTCAGTCTGGCTCTGAACCTGTGAAAGGTATAGGTACCATTCAATTACATACCCCTCTACACACAGAACGTATTGAACCGTGGTGGGCCTGAAGTAGATGAGGGGTGACAGGGACATGCTCAAAACTCAGTGGTCCTTGTAGTTTTACTAGCACAGAGTCACATTGTGCTTGTGTGGCCTGTGGCAACAGTATCGGCTTTTATTATGTTGTATTCAACTTCTAAATCTGATTCTTCATAAACACCAACAATTTCCCTTTAAAGAAAACAACTGACCCTGAAATTCACAAATCCTCTATGCTTCTTATTGATCCCTTAAACATCTCATTTGGCATAGGACCCCTGAAACTACTTGACTAACCGACCCATAGAGAATCTTTGATTCCAGTGCACAGCAGGCCAGCTGATCCAGGATTAGCGCTACATAGATACCTGTTCTGAATCACTGATTTCTAGTACCACTCTATTTTCCCCACCTGCAGAAACTCTTTCTCCTCAACATGTATGTCATTTTTGGGAAACTCATCCTTTTTACATTTAAATCAACCCTTAATACTTCAAATGATACCTAAACATAACACCTTAATTGTATTAGGCCTGTTCCGTTTCTCACACTATGAGGTCTTTAAAAGCATGAGGCAGAAAAGTATATGCTACGTATATATGATGGTTCAAAGAGAACTGATGAAAACTGTATCAACTGACAGAAAAAAAACAGTATGCAAAGATAAAAGAGAACAATATGGGTCAGCTGTGTGAATGCAGTTCACCCAATCGGCCAGCAGAGAGCGATACACACACTATAATAGAGTTTTTACAAACTGCGGCTTTAGGGAAAAGCTGTAAGCTACCCTTCAACCCTCTGCAACACTTTAGAGAAGCTGAAACTGCATGTGCGAGTGTGTGAGCAAGTGTGTGTTGTGAGTGCATGCGTGCACACCCGTGTGTGTGTATGTGTCACACAGCACTAAGCTTCAACCCTCTCCAAGCACACTGAGAGCTGGAAGCTGCAGCCTGACATTCACAAACAATGGCCACGAAAGACAATGCAAACAAGATGCCTGGGATCTTTTCCCTGTCCCTGTGTGCAACAGCTTGCAAAGCTCTTGCTTCCTCCACCCACCCCCTTCTCCAGCGCCAACATAAGACATCGCCCAAGGTGTGGATTTATGTAACCACACAGATCTCTTTCCAACCATCCTTTGACCAAATCATCTCACAATCAAAGCACCTTTATATCTCAAACCCAAATCAGGCATGTTAACGGCAGAGCTTGTAAGTGCAAATCACCTTTTTTTTTTTTTTTTAACCCTGCAATTACTCCGGGTTGATTTGAAGCTGAATGTGTTGTGCAGTGCCGAATAAACATCCTAAGGGTGTTGTTTGAGTCAAACATCCATTTGGCTTAGTAATTTTGAAACTGCACACCAGAGGAAGGGGCGTAAATACACTGGCAACACCTTGAATAGTAATGCTCCATGGGCATCCACTTACAGCGTATGTGTCGTCAGATGTGCAAAGTATGTGTCCAGTACAGTTTTTAAAACTATGCAGGGGGTAAAAGAAAAGAAAAGTGCACTGGGGTTCCAGCCGGGTGAGTCACATTGTATTTGGAGGTAAAAGAGCTCAGTTGTGATGGTATAATTTGGAGGTGGAATTGCAGCTCACAGTGAGATGGACTGTGTTATACTCAAGGTTAGAAGTCTTCCAGTTCATTTTCACAGAACAGTTGACTGGTGAGTTTGAATAATTGCTTCCAACTGCGATTAGATTTGCTATATCACTCTGCATGACACAGCAGGATTTTGACCAGGGCTTTTTTAAATATGTATCTTTTTCAGCAGCACGATCACTAATGGTATATAAACATTAATTTAAAAGGCAGTGCTCCTGCCCAGTACATCCACAACATCTGAATGTAATCACTTACTCAAATCAGTGAGAAAACATGTTCTGTCAGCAAAATAACTCTTACACTACGCTTACACTTATAAATACATATTTTGACCTCCATCAGCTTCAGTGTGATTGTGGGAAACAGTAACAATCTTAACAGATCTAAAAGTCCTACTGTCCCTGGTGGATTGTGTTAATGAGACTAACATTTCATTCTTTTATGTGCCTTTAACAGACACAATCTGTAGATAATTTGTTCTGTTTACCACAGGTACGTTTCTGTGAATGTGGAAAATGCAATTAACAGTCAGAAGTCAAAGTGAATGGCTTTTTTGCAGTTTGTGATAATCTTATCTTTTTCTTTTCGGTGGTAGCTGAGGTGCAGCTGCTTTCGCAAACGACAACAGTTGATGACTGTTGACAGCACTGAAGTGTGCAATTAACACCAAATGATCCCATCTTGTGAGATCTGATGAATCACAGTGGTGAGCACCTGCTTCTATAAGCAGGGTCATGGTACATAAAAAAAAGCAAAAGTGTCCTAATTCACAAACACATCTAACACAAATCAATCTAACATAAGTGTCAAACTGGAGTTCAGCTCATTTCCTGTGGTACACTTGGTCATTCATTTATTATATCAAACTCACTCAACAGCCAGATTTCTCTAGGTGTGTACATTTGAGTGTGCATGTCTGCCCAGCCTATGGGACAGGCGACGTAGAGGTGCAGCACATCTCAGTCTGCTGAGTATCGGAGTGGTTTGAGGTGGAAGCGATGCCCTTATATGCTATGTCCTGTATGGTAATGGAATTATGGCCGGATGGATTGTAGCCGGGGGTGTATAGCTCACAGCGCTGTGGAAGTGCATTTCAAGGTGGAGGTATAGCGATTTTAGGAGCATTTGAGGCTGAAAAGTGGAAGGAATAGTCATCTGTGTAATGATTGTAATATTATTACTGGGGGAAACGAGGCTAAATTGTGGCGGGGCCGACTGGAAGTGAGACTCAAGCCAGAGAATCGGTGTAGATTTTCAAGTGCAACAGCACATTTGAGTCGATTAAAAGTCATTTCAGGCAACTCAGGAACTTTTCTCTAAAATACTTTCTTTCTTAAATAAGTTGAAATCATATTATAAAATAAATTAGGTGTTATTATTATGATTAACAACATCATGAAATGAGTTTCACCCACATTTCTTCATAAGGGAATTTAGATAGTATTGGCTGCAGTTATGAGCTCTGAGACATTTATTCAGTATATAGGTTCAATTAACTACCCGTGAGTGAAAAAGTGAATTAATATGTTCACATTTGAATGAATTCATATAGAAACGCATGATGACATACGTCTGTGTGTGCGGACAGCTTGCGAGCGCGGACAGCTTGCGAGCGCGTGCCGAACGTGCGCCTCAGCTCCTCAGCTCTTCCTCTTTCGCCATGTCTGGAGATTTGTCTCCTGCAGACTGCCAGAGCTCTGGGTGAGGCACTTCAAAGAGCTATGAGAACTTGTTAGGCTGAGAGTGAAACAGGGGGAATCAGCTCCAATACTCCAATCAGCCCTGCGGATGGGAAGGCGCAGCTCGTGATCCCAGCTATATTCAACTCTACAGAGCCAAAAAAACAGAGGGATTTCAGCCCCTCATAGACACCTTGAGGCTTGTAAAAGCCTGCCAGAGTATGCTACCTGTAGACTACTCGTGAGGAACAATAAGCAGAGAATACGACAATTAAGGGGAATAGGAGGAGTGGAAAATGTACTTTTTTTTTAATGCCAAAAACATGGCCTAAATTTGGGGTATTCACCACCTCCTCCCACGTCTCAGTGCCTTTGAAGAGAGGCAGTTAGCCGCTGCTCTTGGTAAGTCTCCAAGCACAGTACGCTGTGAGTTTGGAAACCTTAGAACTTAAGTTTAGGAATCCACTTCTTGTTGGGATAGATCATTTATCTTGCTTTCTCTAACTCATCTGAAGGTTTTGCCCTAAAACCTGACTCAGAAAGATGTTGAAAAACACAAAAAAGAAAAGAAAAGAAAGCCTTTTCCCGCCAAAAGGACTTTGGAAAAAGGTCATTAAAAACAGCAAAAATTCCGGCTGCACATTATGTCAAGGTTTGTTATTATCATCATCATCACAGAGGCTCAGCCACATATGAGCTGTCCATTAAGATGATTAATCATCACTCTGTATGGCAACGACATTAAAGAAATCAGATAAAACATTATAGGTTGGAGCAACTTTGATGCCAAAGATAGAAGGTGTGCTGAAAAACCTGTGTTTACATAAATTGCCCATCAGTTCCCATCATTATGCTTAGAGTAGTAATATGATTGGCTTCCTTGTGTCTCATCATGTGAGAACAAGCACCACTCCACCCCCTTTGATGCTGTTGTGGACCTTAAAATGAATACGAGCCATGCAGATTCAAATTGGAGGTCCAATTTCTGTTCGGCTCAGAATGGAGCAGGTGGATAATCACCAGCAACCTACAAAAGCTAGCTTTCATTCGCTCTAATGATCAAATCTATGTGGAAGCCATTAGCCCGCTATTCTACTGAAACTCCATCAAAAATCCTCTCAGAGCCATCCGGATATTATTATTTCAATTACTGTGGTTAGATGTGTTGAATATTGTAATAACGCTGAATCTACGTGTGTGTGTGTGTGTGTGTGATGGGTGGGATGTATGTTCTACTTTTAATGTCTTATGATCACAAAACTGTGCAGTATTTAACAAACAGAAAAGGATGAGATACATGAAGGTTGTCACCACAAGTCCAATGATATAACAAAAGTTAATTGGATTCCTCTTGTCTTGAAGACACCTCCACTCACAGTAATGATACGTTCAGACTCGCTGTGGACAGTTTGAATTTTGAGATCAATTCTTGGAAAGTGTCTTCAGTCATTTTGGAGGACTACATTTTGGTCTCCAGTGAAATAAATAAAAATCAAAAAGCAGATGTCTCTCATTTTGCCTACTTCACAGCATTGGTGGACAGGTGAGGGTCGAGTGAATTTGAACAGGATCTGTTCCAATAGAGACTTTGCTGTGTTATTATCAATCAGACTCCCCTGATGCAGTTGCCAGCCCTTCACATTAACCCTCCCTCCCTGTTCTCCTGACCCCTTCCATACCTCCAGCCTTCCAACCCCCCCCCATCCCATTCTCAACCTCAGCTTGCCTCCGAGGGATCAATTGTACAACAAATTCAATGAATTCTTTGGCAGGGTCTGTATTTCCTCTGAGAGCACCGGTTGCTCTTGAGCTCGGAGTGAAAAGGCAATGGGGAAGGAAAGATAGGTAGGAACGAGTGAGTGAGAAGGAGAGAGGTAGTGATGGTGAGATGGGGAGGGAGAGGAAAGAGCACCTTTGATACCGCTGCATATTTAGCACCGGGCTTTTGACGAGGCTTGGCAAAGAGAGGTGCTGCGTCGTGGCGTCTAAATGAAAGGCGCCAGACGGAAATGAAAGGGAGCAAAGGATAAGATCAGGAAACACAATAAGGAGCTGTCTTGTAAACACACCTCGATGCCAAAAACAGATAATAAAAAGAACAGGCTGATGAAGCAGTACTTTTATTTTGCTTGACGGAGGGGTGTGTCCGGGTCATTATCTTTTGGGATGGATTTAAGACACATCTCTGGTTTTATGCTGACACTGACATTATTTGTTTAAGGAGCTAAATAGCCCTTTGTAGTTTTGCAATATCTCCTCCCTTTCTCTCTTGCCACCGCCTCCAACTCCTTTCACATTTATTTTTTTTGAAAGTAAAACTGCAGAGAAAAGACCTTACAGTACAATCGGAGAGAGCTGGAGTACTTGTTATTCAGTGCTGTGCTGTGAATTAAAAGAGCCCTCTGAGTCACACACAAAAAATACCAGCTAATAACATTCATAATGTGTATGAGTAGAATATGTAAGTAAAGACTTAGCATTACTATTGATTTTATTCATACATTCTGTAAAAGGCCATCATAACAGTTAATTAGCTCTAGTTGGCCTTATACATTATGTATCTTTTCCAATATGGAAGAAAAGAATAGATGCCGTTTCAAAATATCCTTCCAAATACTTAACAGGGGTGATTAGAAAAGCATTCATGTGTGTGCGCGCGTCTATGCTTTTCTTTTAAAATGATGATATGTGTGAACTTTTTTTTTTACCCCCAGAGGGACAACCATAATGACAGGACACAGTAACTGGACATAGCACATGTTTACCAAAGGACGTTCCTGCACACTAATGAGTTGAGGGATCGCTGCAAGTCTTCCACACAAAGGAAAGAGTCAAAGAAAGATCAAGTGCATGACTGTAGAACATTGTTCTAATTGCATCTCGTTAATATACAGTGGGTGTAAATATATTACATGAAGGCTGCAGCATCTGTTGAGCCAAGAGTTTGTCTGGCATTAACAAACAATAGCCTGACGGTAAGGAAAGTGTCTGATCATGTTGGACTGACATATTTTGGCTTCATTGACCAGGCCGCATGTGTTGCTGTGGTAACAATGTCACCATGCATGATGCTTCCTTCTTCAAAAGCTCACCTAGAGCAGGAGATGGATGGAGCAATATCTTATCTCCCTTCATGCCGTGTAGTCATGTTACACGGGTCCTCCATCACCAGCGACAAGACCAGTGGCATCTGATATGTAGAAATGTGTTTGCAGTCATGGATGGCCGGCTGTGAATTTGATGTAAACATCATATCACAGTGAGTAATGTGTTGAAAAGGTGAATTTTAACAGCCACATTGAAACAGACTAGTTGAGATCTAAAAACACTGACGTGGTTCTGGGCTCGGTACAGACGTGGGTGACAGAGTGTAGGTTCATCTGGATGAATGGATTGTGAGTGCTGCTTAGATTTAGCCAAAATCAGGTTATTCTCTTCAATTTTTAAAATTTCAATTTTAAAAACAAACTATAAATGTTAAGCAGCTCGTCCAGGGAACAAGGACATTACTTTATGAGCTCTGAGCAAATCCAGGAAACAAATTAGATTGCTGAGCACAGAAATGAGCAATTTAGTGCACAAATATGTAATTTTTAGAGAGGAGAAAAGTAGCAGGACATGACTTTTGAGGCTGACAAGAAAATTCCTCTGTCTAACTTTTGCTGCTTTACCCATTTCACTCCACTGAATTGTCTCACAGCATAAAAGATAAGTCTTGCCTTCAACAGGTTGAGTGTTGCAATGTGACAGACGGCTCCGTTTGTACATAGACGGAAACTTCATGCTGATGTGTGGGTAAGAAGATGGTCAGCACAAGCTGGTGGACTTGACCACCCACACAGGTCTGAGTGACGCCTCATTAGAAGAACATTTACAGGTACAGCATTCTGTATGCCTTTTCTGCAATAATAACAGCTCTGTAGTCTACACCCACAGAAAAATGTGTGGGTACTTGAGGGAAGAGGGAAAATATTAAAAAGCTAAGCTCACCTAAATCATAAAAAAAACCTTTGCAGACAGATTCACTTTCATTTGGAAAGGTTCTGGATCATCCAAAGTTGATATTCAACCTCTGACCTGATGTGAGGATTAGTTTGTGTTTATCAAGCATAAAAAACACATTTGGTGATATAACACCGAACTGCTTCTTCATGAATTGATCAAATGTTGCCTCCAAAGCCAATCAAACCATTTTAAACCCACTGAGTAATTTGGAAAACGCCTTGTTGCAAAGCTGAAAACAGGACATTTCTTTTTCAGATGCTGAAAATTGATGTTGGAGGTATATGTTTCTCTCAGAGCAACGATGCAGTGATGTGTCATATCCAGAAAAAAGGTGAAGGAAAATAAAAGCCCTGGGTCCCCTGAATTCTCACAGACCTGGCTTGAACTGTCCTGTGCACATACTGACAAATATATAAAGAAATAAGTGTTTAGTTTTCCTCTAACGAAGTTTGGTTGCATTAAGGCTTAAATATAAATGTACTGTATAGCAACATGAAAGATACAGCTTTGCCAGATTATTACATCATCAAAGGAGCTGTCTATTGTAGCCCTTGTGGGATTTATACAGAAAAGATGCTGATTACATGCATGAAGAGGGGGGTGTACAATAACTTGTGCTGCATCTTATTAATTTTTTAAAAAGGACAGCATGCTTTGTGCTACACATTACAGAGATAGTTACCAAAACACCCTGCGCAGATCTACAGTGTGTGGTGGAATTCCACTCCATATGGCTTTTCTTTGAACACACACAGCTCTTTCTTTTTTCCATATAATGTGTTTAGTTATGTATTTTACTTTAAAGCGATGAAGCCGGGTTTTATTTGATCCTCTCCACTAGGAACAGAGTTATATTTTTATAAAAGCAGCTGATTAAAAAGGAAATCACTGGCAAAGATAACATGAGCATACTCCAGTGCACGCAGCGAAGTTACAGAATTAGTTTTACTGCTTTCTTGGTTCTTTGTGGTGCATCTGAGGACCATATATCAGAGTTGTGCATGTTTGCAGGAAGTGGATCAACAAAGAAAAACTATTTCTGTGAATGCTGACACCACGCCAAAGCCACACAGCGGTGACAAATGAAAGCAGCCCACGCCTAGCCGGACAGCTTGCCGTGATGCATGAACCTCATTGTGCACTACACGCAACCACATTCATTGCAGATTTAATGGTGTGTTTAATTAGCTTTTAATCATATTTTGATTCAGCCTCTTTCACTTCAGCGAAGTAAACCTGGATTTCTCCCTGAGTTCATTAGCAGAAAGACGAATGCCCCATCATTTCCGATGGCATCCCTGGGACATCAGGTAAATCTGACCTTTCAGTTAGATCAGTGAGGGGAATGGTGTGAAGATGCAGAAAAAACACTGACAAATCAGGTTGTGGGCTAAATTCATCAGGTGAGAAATCAAGTCATCGGGCTGAAAACACTTGCAAACTATAAACCAGACCGCCTCCGCAGACTGTATTTCTCCCCTTGCTGCCAACCTTCTGCTTTGTGTAACATCTTCCTGAACTGTAGGTAGGTGCCAGATCACCATGCATTTTTAATTTGCTTTGTCTCCAGGATGTATAATGCAGGCAAGGTGTCGAAATGAGATAAACGTCATGCTCCAGAGGTAATTACAAATTCTCTACCCACGTCTAGGTCATTTCTCCAAACTCTCAGAGCAGAAAAAAATAAAAAAAATTGATAAATATATAAATATATGACGTGTCCTTTTTTTACTTCAGCTCAGCCTGTCCTATGTGAGTGGTTGTTAACTCCCCAAAGTCACTTTCCCTGTCTGTCTTAAGAACGGAGTTAGTGAAATCGTTTCCGCCTCATTTCCTAGGCAACCTCTGAAACCGACTCCTGTGTCAGGCCAACCTGTGCTGACAACCCCCTGCTGCAGTGCACATGCCTACACACACACATGCACGCGTGCTCGGTAGCCGCATGAAGTCTGAAATCCAGCATGATGTCTTGGATCTTCTCCCTCTCTTCTCAGATCTTGATTGACTAGCTTCTGCTCACAGCCTGCCAACCCTCCAGGGTCATTTACGCTGCGGCAAAGAGGTAAAAAAGAAAAGAAAAGAAATGGCGGAAAGAGATCGATCAGAAAGAAGAGCCCAATGAGGGGAATGAATAGCAGAGGTGAAAGGAAATAGGAGACCAGTCTCATCTCTAGCTGTCAAAAGCTCCTGGTTTGTGAGGCTGAAAACCTTGTCCCCCCCCCCCCTGCTCCACTGCCAGACTTTTTTTTTTTACTTCAGGAAGCTCCCTCTGGGATTTTGTCATTAATTAATTTCTGTGGAGCAAAGTTGGATTCCAGTTTGTCAACCTTGGAGCCAGGGCCACACAAGGAGACGCTTCATATGGAGATTACTTTGGGGGATTTCAAGGACAGATATATTTGTTTGTTTGATGTGTAAAAGAAAAATGGTTAAATTATCACTGAATATCATTTATTCTGTATAATGAGTTTGGGGCTCCCTTAGTGCTCCTAAAAACAGGATCAAAACACTTGCTTTGGTCAGTGTTTGGGACTTTAAAACTGGTTCCAGTCGTTGAACAACACTGTGATTTCCAGGTCTGTCTATATATATTTTCAGTGGTGTTCAAGTTCAGCCTTTGGCTCATAAACTTAAGGATAATTCAAGAAGTTGTTTTCCTTGTCTTAGCAGATGAATTGCAGAGGTAATTTAGTTTAGACTGGGCCAAAAGTGTGGTGATAGCTACTGTCCCCAGAGGTGGAACTATAGTACCTGGCGAGCTGTGATCAGCTGTCTAGCTTCCTTTTTTATCTACTGCTTAACTTGGCTGGTAACTGCTCGATAGGTTAGCATGATTTATTCACAAGACGGATTTGTGCCATGGTCTGTGATCTGCAACCTCAAAGGTCAGCACTTCTCATACGACTTCCTGGTGCAAATTTACAGGTCAAAGTTCACTGACAGATGACAGGTCAGTGCCAGGAGTCAATGGGGCTCTGGGCCTTTTTACCATCCATTTGGTCACTGCCATAAAGAGCTACAGGGATGGATTTCCCTCTTGTAGATTTTTATGTCTCTGCAAACTGAGACATTGTGAAGCTCTGTTAACGTTACCATAGTGTTCTTCATTGCTTCCCCATGCGCTTTGAGTCATGGTGCTTCCCAGCCTCTAACCTTCTTACAGCAGCGCCTGCTGTGATGAGAACATTGCTTTAGCAAATCTTCTTCCTCTACCTCCTTGAACGACGCCTTGACATGATTTTATCTCGGAGGCTTTGGGGCTTTGTCTCTGCTCTAATACAAACTGTGAATAGCTGTGGGCTTGTATTTAGACAAGTGTGCACCATTCTGACATCATCTCTCATCAACTGTGTTTGTCCCTGCTAAACTGCAGTCACACTCTACACAATAGTTGGCGCTGATCAAAAGGAAACAGGGTAGACTGGTGAAGTGTGTCTGAATGAGGAATTTCTGTGGAACCAAGAACAGACCAATGTCAAACAAATGTATTCAGTTTGAGTCTTTTGTTTTTCTGTGAGCAGATTTCAACCTTCAACCAACTATGAAACAGCTGAGAGAGTGGCTGGTTTACATTTGCAAGGGCTTAGTGAGGGACCAAGGCACAGGTGTAGGTCTGTGAGGGAGAGGTGTGAAGGGAGGAACAGGATCAGGAGAGTGAAGGAGGGCGAGAAACAACCAAGGGCATCTGGAGGGAGTGGGAATGGCAGGGACTGAAGGATGATGGAGAGACCTCGCCTATATATGGCAACCATTCACCATCACTTTGTAGCTTTGGCTACACAGGGGCTCCTACACACAGAGCAGGAGCAATACACGTTTGTGCTGCAAGTTCTAAATGTTAATAATGCGGGAAATTAATTTACCAGAATTGATTTTGATGAAAAAAGTAAAAAAATCAAAAATCAAAAGGAGCAGGAAGGAACCACACGTTTACCTTCACATCAGCTCTCATTTTCATTTCCTCTCCTCCCTGTTATCATGATACACCGGTGTCCTGCTGATTTTTCATGCTTTGAGAAGAGAATCAAACTAACAGAGCGAGTGCAGAGCGGCACATGGTGCAGATTTGCCTCCAAGTGTCTTTTATTCTCTCAGAGACGCTGGCCTGATACACACCTATGCTGCCATTGTGTCATGCTGACTTATTAATACACTCACACAACTTCTCGGGGATTTCAAGAGTATTTACTGTTCATTATAACACACACACACAAGCAGTTCGCACACTCAACACTACTCCCACACCAGTATTCATAAACAGAGCCTCGCTTGGATCTCTTTTGGAAAGCTGGGTGTACTTTTAAGTTGTCATGTGAGTTGAAACTCTGCCTGAGCTTCACGCTCATTTTCCATTTCTCATTTGTACAAACCTTGAGACCAGCCTATCTGAATAATACAGTTGCTCCATTAAACTGCAAAACTAACGCAGTGCACGTATTTGCTGGATTAAGTGCATTCTCTTGCTTCATAGGTATTTTACAATGTACTTTCTTCTCGCTGAAACAAATTTGAATTTGGCACCACGGAGTCAAATAGGAATACAGGGCTGAAAGGAGTGAAAAGATGATAGTGAAGCAGCTGACGTCTTCTCGGCTGTTTAAAATGTAACATGAATTCTCATTAGGGTTGGCAGGGGCTGTTGCAGATGGAGTAATCCTTGGCAGGCGCGGTAGCAAGCACACTAATATTTCCAAACGCATTAATACGTCAAGCACATTTGGGTATGTGTGAGAATGAGTGTGCGTGGGTCTTACTGGTGGCTGGGAAGTAGGACACCCGCAGAGGGAAGTCGACACACAAACACTCGACACTGCCGTCAATGTGACAGAGACAGACACACACACACACACACACACTAACCCGGAGCTGAATCATACGAAAAGCACCGCTGTCGTCGAAGCTGCGATTTGTTAATGCAAATTTAGGCCCAATCACACCCATGCTGACTTTGTTTAGGAGAAGAGGGGAGACACGGGGAGAAAGGTGAAAGGAGACGAGGAAATCAGAGCATTGCTGAAAGGAGGAGACAGCTGGGAGATAAACAGGAAGGCAGAGGAAGAGGGAGAGATCTTATTTGTAGTTAGAAAACAGTGTTGCCTCACCATCGGGAGGGAGACAGGATAGACAGACAATGAGGAGGGATGAGGATGAATCATGTCTAGGATTTTAGTTATCACAAACTACTTCTCCAACACTAAAATGCAGGGTTGCAAAAACAGTGCTTGTTACTGAATAAGCAGTAACAGAGTTTTCATTAGGAATTAGGAGTTTTGAAAACATAAAGGAGTTACTCGACGATGTTATGAGTCATTTTAAGAGGAAAAAAAATGCATGTTTCTCATTCATGCTGAAAAGCCTCTTATGTTTCCAGGACGTACTTCATGAACTTCTCCATTTCTCTCTATTTTATATCAGGTATAATAAGTTGCACAGTGGCTCCTGTAATGTACATTTTTCACCCAGTGCATTTCTGACCTTTGAAAATATACAGCCAGCTCTTAGTATATGGCACCAGCCCCGGTGCTGAACTCTGTGGCCCTGGGGAAATGCTAATCAGCCAGTTGGGACTGGTATAAGGCTGGTATACAGTAGCTTTGCTTGAGCTATTGTAGCCTCTAGGTAGGAGATAAGTCTACATTTAGACGTTTAATATGATTCGAAAGCCTGATATAGAGCTCTAAGTTCCTGCTGCAGCTCCCTGGGCCAGCAACTCATGGAAAAATACCAACAGGATGTAGTCTGTAGGACACAAAGGTGACTCCTGCTGATAGAAACTGATGTCTGGAAGGGGATTTATCTACTGAATATGTGTGGTGGCCTGTATAACAGTGGCTGTGTAAAGTTACAGAACAGTGAAGGTCCTGCATATGAGGTTATTAAAAAGAGTTTGTGGTTTCTAAATGGGATGGGAAAATTCAAGGCATCAGAGTACTGCTCGCATTGTGACAGGACAGACGGATATTATCTGAGAAACACTGGTTTTCTTAGCTTTACAAGACAAGGCTCAGCAGCAGATCACTGTATTCCTCAACTTTTACTGTCACCATCGACCTCAATACAATGAGACTTACACTTGAATTTAGTCACTTATTTGAGGAAAAAGAAGCTTAATGTTATAGTGCTGCTATTGTTGTGATGTGATTCAAGGCCATGGATTAGAGGTCCAAATTTCTGCCTGTGTATTTGTTTTCCTACTTTTTGAATTCAACATTGTTTTTTTTCTCTGGTGAAAGGACATATTTATTGTATTGTTACAACACAAGTTTCCTGATGGAGACTGGAAGGTTCACCGAGGCAGATTCTGTAGTTTGGAGACAGACAGTAGAATATATACAAAAAACGCTTCACATCATCGATTTAATTAAACCTAAAGTGCAGTTTTTATTCTTCACGACCGCACTTTATCTTCTGCAAGGCTATGCTGGAGTGTTGCTCTCACCATTGTATGCTACTTTAAAGTCAAACAGGATTGTATACGTGTGCTATTAGAAGACAAGACATCCAGAGTCTGGAGCTCACCATAGACCACTCTCTCTTGATGTGTATTTGCACTAAAAGCTATCGATTGATTAGATGTAGCTCAGTAATCACCTAAAATGGCAAAGTTTAGACCTTCAACCACAGTCTTACGTGTTGCCTGCAGCAGCTCCACAGCCCCCACACAAGCATCATGAGTGCAGAGCGTATTTGAGTGTCAGACCTGGTTGGAGATGTATTTGAATATGGTCTCATATATCCGCGCCCTACAATGCAATCTGTCTTTCCAGACACTTAACTGGGCTCAGAACGAGACCTGTCACTAGCAGGATAAAGATGAAAAACACATTCTTCATGTTTACTCATGCATTCACAACACACTACACTACTATTTTCTCACACTCTAATATGTGCTATGCACAGTAATTGCACGTGGGGGAAAAGATTCGCGGATCGACACGGGAGCACAGCACTTTGGTTTGCAGTGTTTAACACAAACAAAAAACTGCCTGCCATCTCCATCTCCTTGTCTTCCCCCTTCCACTTTTCCTTGTTCTCAGAATCATCCACTGTCCCCCCCACCCTTCTATCTGCTTTTACCATTGTTCTCCATCTCTGTATTTCTTTCCCCTCTCTCTCTCTCTCTCACTGTGGAGTCGTCTATAGAATGTTAAAAGCCTCTAACGCTGTGATGTCCCTGCAGAGCCCCCTGTCCAGAGAGCGGAGGCTGAGCTGAATGCTAAATGCTTCGATGCACAACCTGTGCCCGTGCCCGGGCGTGTGTGTGTGTGTCTCTGTGCGTGGAAGTAAAATAACGGATGTGAAAAGGAGGAGGGTGGG
The DNA here is from genome assembly GCA_900303245.1 of Selene dorsalis. Lineage (NCBI taxonomy): Eukaryota > Metazoa > Chordata > Actinopteri > Carangiformes > Carangidae > Selene > Selene dorsalis. The sequence goes on from OMNW01002918.1 coordinate 137,936, forward strand.
GGAGGAGGGGCAAAGAGAGGGACTTTGGGGGGCATGTGTGCCGGTGGGTGGGAAGCTAAATGGGGTTACAAAGGGGTTGGCAAATGAGGCATTGCCCTGGTCTCTCTTGTGAGCCATGTTAATGAAGATGAGTGATGAGTGCTGGGTCTCCAACTGAGCTGTATCTAAAAAGAGCAACAGCAAAAAAAATTAAAAAAATAAAAGGAGGAAAGTGTTTTTTCTTGTTACAGTAAATCCTCATGTGCGGCTGGATGTCCAAATTAAACAATTATTAATTTGAATCATGCTGCAAAGCAGAATGTTGTGACTGCAGCTCTCACTGATGTGTGTGTGTGTGTGTGTGTGTGTGTGTGTGTGTGTGTGTGCAGCTGTAACAGCACTGAGTCAGAATATTAGCAGAATGCCCATTTCATTAAGAGTGCATTTGCTGTCGTCTTCTCGCTCCCAGTGCACAGACATGGTGCCACTTAGTCAGGCAAAGAAAAAAAAACAGGTGTTTGATAGCAAAGATTAACTTTAATGAAATGAAAATTTAATTTACATTTTTTTCATTTAATTTATTTTTTCTGTGCGGAATGAAAACTAAGCACATTTCCTTTCAACCTCAGCCCCATGTCTGATTTGTCTGGAGCATGGCATTAAACCACAGAATTAAAAATATCAAGAAAAAAATGGATTCAATGGAAAACAACATACTTGTCAAAATGCATGAAAAGTGACTTCACTTTACTTGCGTTGCCTTGAATGTTTTGCACTTACACAAAGGTGGTTTTTGAGAAAGACAAAGAGAAAGTTGTATTTCTCTACAACAGCGCCTTAAAGGCACACTGTGGATTTCAACCAATTGAATCCCACTGGCACTGTGCAGGATACCCACTGATGTGTGTGCTTCACACTATGCCACTAATCAACATACGGCAACAGAGACGTTGCATCAAAGGAGACAGAAAGGGACTTGGAGCAGACAAACATGCACAATTTAAAACCAGCTTTGCAAATGTTTTATGAGGGAGGAAATGCATTCAAGGCATCTGGTGGGCCTCAATGACACGCACAGCATGTTTGGAGACTAACGCTGGATACAAGCAGAAACCTTACACAAGAAAACTCTACCAGAAAAAGTGGTTATGGTATATCACAGTGGAAGCTGCAGTTACCAGTTATTTCCATTACTGATTAATCTGTAGATTTTTTGATATTTTTGATTGAAAGCCTGAGGACTCACCAGACAGAGTGCGCATTACTCACTACTTATTTCTAACTACAGGGACAAGCTGGGGCCCGACTTTCTTAAAGTAGCAGATTATCAGTCAAAACTGATGCAACAGAGGTTGAGATGTTCTTGCTTTTAGTCCCCAGTGTATGTCACTCTTAGAATTCCAGTGCAGTGCATAATGCAGCTCGGTAGCATCTTTTCATAACACTCTGAATGCCTGGCAAAGATGTACATCTTTTAAACTCCATGCCCCAGCTTGCAACACAAGATCTCTGTTAAAGTGGTGCAGCTCCCAAGGACTCTCCCAGACTTGATAAAGATCCTCAAGAGCTTTTATACAAGACACTAGACTCCTTTCTTTGCTTTATTACAGGATATGTAGCCCTGCCTGTTACTAGTACACTAAATTGGGTATCCCTTTTAGTTAGAGCGAGCAAGTCACAGTATCTATCTATCTATCTTGTCAGAGTATATATAATCATGATTTATTATGTATCGGAAAAGCCTAATAAAGACTTTATGGACCGAGTGAAATTTCTCAAAATAACACAATAACACTGTGGCAATATTAGTGGCTGCAGCAATGCACAATGTGTTTTCAAAAAACAATTCTTATCCTCTTTTTGTCACCTGGACACACACCAGTACAAGCATTTAAAGGCCCAGCAGGCAACAACCTTGATCAAACGGGAAACAGAGGGGAGTAAAAAAAGGTTTAGCAAACACCTGATGAAATGGCTGGTGGATCAGCAGGCTCATCAGGTTTCTGTCAGGAACGCCAGACAGCCGTAGCTTATGTGGCTCTTATGGTGAAAACCTTGAAATGGAACAGACTTCCAAACACATTTGTGTCAAGTTGGCTTTTTAGGAACAAAAGAAGAGTCGCAGATGTGAAGATCTTTGAACTGACATGTATGCCTTTGCCTTCGAGGGAAAACCCTCAGTCCTCAGGTCTCCAGTGAGGATCCAAAATGGTGCATGCAGAACTAGGCCTGCGGAGACCAGCTGCTCCAAATGTATTACTCAAACAAATGAGTAAAAACTTCATTAGTCAGTGTCAGCTGACTTGGGCTGGGACAGAGAGACATGTATGTAAGATGTTCTTAAAAGATGACTAAATATGAATGGGTGTGCTGCTAAAAATGCATAGCCTGGGACCTGGGGATAAAGTGGGAGCTGAGAGCTTCTAAGGATGAAGGAATTGGTGACAAAAACACCTCCTATATACTGTATAAACAAATAAAAACCTCACAAGGTGAAGCACCGAAACCTGACTGCACATGCACACAAACAAACACACACACCCAAACAAAATCGTGCCTATGTACGTCTATGTGCGGCCCTGATTGCCTGCACACACATAGTCACACCTAAATGAACAGCTGCTGTGTTAAGCATTATCTAAACACAATCAGGATGCACTCACCAACAGCACAATTTGCATCTCTCTCACTCTGTCTCGGCATTTCGCCATGGCTCGTCAGCACTTTAGTAAAAGGGCTTTTCATGCACAAACACAATAAAGCCCCCAACAGGCGTCTCAGGTGGGTAGCAAAGCTGTAATCCTCTTTCCATCTAAGCACCTTTTTACTGTAGGTAGAGGAGGGAGAGGGAACTGAGAGCCAGAATTTGTCACCTCTTTCCTTCCCTCAGCTGCAGGAGTATTTGCATAGCATATCCACAAGGTGTGAGGAGTGATTTAATTGGCTATCTTCCTCACCAAGATACGATGCTGCGGGAGGACAGGAAATGTGGTGTGAGAAACAAAAGATTTCCAACCCTTTTTTTTTTATAATTGTGTGTGGCTCCTTGTCTGTGTGTCTGCGCTTACATGGCCAGCAGTGCGTTTATATGTGTGTGTGTGTGTGTGTGTGGCAGTGGCTGACTGTGTGCATCGTATTCACGTGTGCGGGAACTTTTCGTGTGCATCCCTGACAGGAACGAAAAAGGGTTTTCAGAGTGAAGCGGCGAGGCCCGAGACAGGAACACACACTCTTTAGCTGAGAACACAGGCCTCATTTAGGTTAGCACAGGATTAGCCACGCCGAGCCGCACAAGCACAGGAATTAAAATGCAAATGAGGACAAGGATTGCACAAGAGGCGTGCAACAAGACGAGGATAAAATAGCATGGGTAAGGATGGATGCAATGTGTGCCGTGCTGGTATTATTTATATTGTTGCTGTTTTAATTGCTGCTGTTCTGGAGATGTCACACTAGCTGAAGCAGATCGAAACATGTATTATATTAATAGGACTTAAGATATCAGGCATTAAAATGTATTTCTCTCAATATGAATACACTGGCAATTAAAGTGGTCGTTGTAAACAAAAGAGTCCGGAGGAAACAGAGGGGTATGTAAAGAGTGGAGCCGCACTCTGACTGGTCCTGATTACACTTTCACTAAGTTGCAGTTTTAAAGTAGTGTGTATGTCCCTCAAAGACACAAAAAAGTGGAACAGGGAAAGTAAGAAGTTGATTTCTAAGTTTAAAAGGTGGTCTTTAAGCTTGTTTTCTCAGCCATTGCAAAAGATATATGACACATTAACAAGGGAATATTCACATAGTCAAAACAAATTTGTTACATAAGGTTTTAGTTTTCACAGCTTTGCAGGTGGGAATCAATAGCAACTAATAATATGTGACCAACTTACTTTGCCACTTTGATATAACTCTGGTTGCCCAAGACAAGTGCTGTTTAAAACACTCTGTTTTAACACTGCTGAGTCAAACCTCAATTTAATAAGTGTAAATTTGATCACACCACTATAGAGTGGTCTTAAAACTTTTACATCCAGGATCTTGTAAACTTTGTGCTCAAACAAGCAGCAGTATGTATGTGATAATGTAGCTGTTGATCTTTCAAATGAGAAGTTTCTTGTTAAAGTTTATAATGACTTTCTGATGCTGGTGATTTGATCTTAGATAATAACAACTTATGACTCAGACTGGAGAAGTGGGCACGAATCACTGACATGGCCTTAAACTGATAAAGAAACTTCCTACCGTATCTTTCAGTCTCCCGGTGTTGATGTTTTCCATCCATCCATCCGTCTTCCTCTCTGGGACATCATCTGAAAATATAACAACAAGTTTCACTGTTAGCCCAATGACACAAAAGCTTCATGCCCCAATCAGACGCGGTGACCAATCTAACACAGCAAACCTCGGTCTTGCTGAAAATAAATACTGGATGTCAGACAACCTCCTCCGATTGAATCATACAAAACCTGGGGCCATTGTACCCTCACAAAAACACTCAAATCATGGAGAGCTTCAGTTAACGAGAAAAATATGTTAATTAGTCCTCAACCAGGAACCTTGTGTTTTGAAACTTGGGTAAAGAAAGCTGTGCAGTCATGTTTGCATCGAGCCAAGGTTAAGTCTTTTATTTCAGCCACACATGTGGAGAAACTCATTGCCTCAACTACTGCAACTCCCTGTATACCTGCCTCAGTCAGAAATCAATCCACCGCCTGCAGCTAGTTCAAAATTCTGCAGCTTAGCTCCAAACTTAGCCCCAAATATTGTGCACACATCACCCCTCTCTTAGCATCTTTGCACTGGCAGTTGTTCATTTTAGGAATTATTTTAAAACTCTTTTAATTAGCTGAAAAGATCCTCTCATGAGGCAGGACACAGTCTCATCAGACCAATAGAGGCCTTTGCTGTGACTTTAGAATGATTTAAACAATATAAATGTGATTAATTTAATGATGTCACGGTGATGTCACTTCAGTGAGTCTTCAGTTCAGTTCAGTCTTGAGGAACCCAGATTTGTAACTGAAGGTTTGCAATGGTATGAACTGGTATGAAAGACACCATCATTTTCTAACAACACCAGTTTCTATCATGTTGCATTATGGAAAGTATAGGATGCAGCTATTGTGAAAAAAGGGGAAGAATATTCAGGATACCTTGGCTTCAAGTTTCCAGAATAATTTTTTATGAATCTGACTCCTAAACCTCCCACACTTCATGATGGCGTGAAGTAGAAAAATAAAATATGCTGCAAAATCTACCAGGCAGGAAGGCAATGCAGAATAAACCACGATCTGGATTACATCTCAAAGTAATAATCTAACCGAAAATTGTTATTATAACTGGGGGGTGATGTTATCTTATCTTATCTTAGCATGGTCCCTATATGTTTTCTCCTACCAGATGCTTCACACCCGACTTTCTGACTGATTTTCCCCAGCTATTATGCGTCGGTGGGAAAAAGAAACCCTTTACAAACCACAAAATATATTAGTGGAAGGAGAATAACTTAATTCAGATGACCTCACACTTTCAACTATATCAGTTTTCTGATTAAATCCCTTCAAGATTAGGCGTTATTGAATAGGCGCTTTGTATCATAGGCTTGACATTGAGAAGGGTATGGAGTACTGAGGCAATTATAAGTTTTCTCTGCTTGCATCTGCCCTCCAGCTAAAAACACAGTGGCAAATTAATCATCTTAAAATGTCCAAAACTAAAGGTTAGCCATAATCCTCCACATCATTGTCCATATTCAAGCATACTGACACACACATATACACACACTCATACATGCTCCTCTCCTCCTTGTCTCCTCCATGTCCTCTGAGTGGACATAATGAAAGTTAATGAATAAATCCATAAGTTATATTATAAAAAAGGGACTCCCTTCACTGGCAGGAGAGGACATTGCTCTGAATATGTGCATAGATTTCAATAGGGCATGAACGCTGACTCTGGTAGGTTCAGGGGAGCAACCAAACCACACAGGAAGTGAGCAGCAGTGGAAATAGCAGCTAAAAACAACTACCAAACCAAGGCTTTAAATTACTTAACTAATTGGGTACCACTTGGTTGCAGTCATTAACTAGAATATTTTTAGAGTCCACTGTGTCTCCAAATGCTGAAATTTGTAAGTACAACACAGGCAAGGCAAAATGAAGCAGGGGCTGTGTGTGAGAGAGACATGGAGCCACCACAGTCAAATAGGTTTTCTGTATTAAGTTGTGTCTAGCGTATGTTTGTCAGAACCTTGACCTATTACATAACCAGTGGTGTGCCATGGTGTCAGTGTCACAGTGGGGGTGCAGTCATCAACTTTATCCCCCTGAGCCAGAGAAGCCTCAATAGAAGGTGACTGTGAAAAAAGTTATATTACACACTGTGACTCCAGTTCTATAAACACGGTGTTATACTTTCCGCGAGGGTCTGTGAGGGCTTGTGTGATCAGAGGGAGGGTGGGCCCCGGGCTCTGTGTGGACCTCCAATTTGTCGTGACCTGCGCTACAAGGGCATTAACTACGCATGCGTCCTTCATGCTGGCTGGTATAATAAGTACAAGCTGGGGTCTGTAGCTGTCCATGTGTGTGTCCCTGCTGTTCCACTAATTGGTGAAGACTTGGTGTGTTTGTGTGTTTGATGATATACCTTATATTTCTCTATATATGTCTTACATTTCATCATTCAATTTGTGGAGGATATTGATTAATGTCCTACTGTTAAAGCATGAAAAAATACTTGAGGAGCACAGGATATCTTTCTGAAAGTTCAAAAAGAAACAAAAAAAGCCTGACTGATGGATCAGTATCAATCATCCAAACATGTTTGCTGGATTTTACATCAGCTTTGAGAGTTGATAGTTTTTGCAAAGATCACGGATTTTGATCTGTATTTAACGTAGCATGAGGATCGAAGTGTTCACTGTCCTGGTGTAAGCAACTGAGATTTACGACGGGTGTATTTGTGTGCCCGGCCTAATCCACAGGCTTTCCTCAGAATGGAAGCTTGTCTGATAGACCAACAGTCAGACAGACTTCTCTCAAGAAGGCTTGCTTGTCAAATTGGAGACACACAATCTGGCGCTTGCACACACACACTTTCCCCCAGCATGGGGTCACATACCTTATCAGGTACACACAAATATATACACACACATAACAGTGTACTAGTTTGATATGGCGCTCAGAGTGTGATGACAGTATCAGGTCCTTGTGTGATTGAGGTGACAGAGGCAGAGACAGGATGGGGGCTGTCATCAGCTGTGAGTGACAGGAAGCTGAGGCATGTGTGTGTGTGTGTGTGTGTGTGTGGAGGGGGTGGGGTG
>OMNW01002921.1:13932-25343 GCA_900303245.1 Selene dorsalis
CCCCCCCTATTTAGCACTTGTGCCAGCATTGATGTCAGTTTCTTGGAAGGGCCAAACTCGCCCAACCACTCACACAATACATTTTTACAGTTTAACTTGGCCTCATGGAAAGTGAGTGAGGTTTGTTAAGTATGAAACATTTTCAATTGTTTCCAGCAGTATATGTCACATTTCAACGAAGTCAATAGAGGAGCATTATTCACACTTAGCATATTCTTATGATGACCAAAAGGTCACTTCTGAGCGAAGCACTATGACAGCCTCATAAAACTATTTGCTCTTAAATGTTCCAGTTTTCTAAATGTATATCAACCCTCTGCTCTCCAGGCTAAAAGGAAGCTGGATCTCGAGGACCCTCTTTACCTCCCAGAGTTCCGCACGCCAAAAGGCAAAGGCAACATCACAGCCAGGATACCAAGTCCACGGAGTGAGTACACTGTGTGGATCAGATGTGACGGGAGGAGTTGTAATATGTAAATGTGGATTTTGGTGATAGATACTAGAGGTGCACTAATACTGCTGTTGGTTTCTGCTCTGATAGAATCGATGCAGTGCTTCTAAGTATTTTTTTACATTAAAAATGATGGAGGTAATTCAAAGAAAGAGAAAGTAAACCCCTCCTCCACACCTCCACAGCCGGAGACACCATTGGACCATTAAAAAGCAGGAAGGGATAATAATGAAAAAAACATAATCAGAAGGTCGTAACAGTGGGAAAATGGCTAGTAGGGTTCTATTAAAGTTAATTATAAAAGAGGCAATGTGAAAAAGCCAATAAAACACTGACCTAAAGAGATAAGACCCAGGAAGTAGTGTAATTACAGTTCTTTCAATTGGTCACAATCCAAGAAGGGTTGTTAAAGGAATGGGCGTGAACGGGGCAGTTTGGGAGAAGACATGGAGGGAAATACTCACAGAGAGCAGCTTGATGGGCTGTGGAGATGTTAGCTTGAAAAATGTATGCTCTTACAATCAGAGAAAAAAGCTACACATGGACTAATTGTCAAAATATTGTCAAATTAACAGACCTGTAGCAGATTTAAATTAGTAAATTTTATTTGAGATAAAGTTTTTGCACGGTGTGGCGTTGTGTTGGAGGCAGTTTAGCTTTACCCACAGCAGATGGCACCATCAGTGAATATTTGTTTATATGTTTATTTCCCTCTTGCAAATAACATGCACAATATAATAAATATTTACCAGTGAATGAAATGTCAAGTATTGAATGCAAAATGAGTCATATTCAGACAAGAAGAAAGATTACTGACACATTCATATAAGATTGTTTTCATTGCTACACTGTTGACAACAACTTGAATGACTAATCCAAGTGTTTGAACCAGTGATCACATGAATGAAATTTAGAAACATCGGATTCATTCATCTGATATACACATATGCTTATACGTCTGCTCTGCTTCACACTGTTTTCTCCTCGTGCACCTTTTCTCTACATCTTCTCCCCCAGCTCCAAAGTCTCCAGGTGAGCGAACGCGCTATGACACCTCCCTGGGCCTGTTGACCAAGAAATTTGTGGGTCTGATTGCCGAGTCTCCCGATGGAGTTCTTGACCTGAACTGGGCTACGGAGGTTCTGGAGGTCCAGAAGAGACGGATCTATGACATCACCAATGTCCTGGAGGGAGTTCAGCTGATCAGGAAAAAATCTAAGAATAACATCCAATGGCTGTGAGTACAAATGGTTCAGAAAGAGATTTAATATTCAGGGTGGGAATAAAAAAAGTCAAGTTCCAGGTTACAGCAGATACAGGTGGACAGAAAGAAGGCATTTAGATGCATTCATTTTCTGTGGTCTGATTGGATCATGGCTCTTATCAATAACACGCTCATTGCTACACCTCTCTGATACGAAATGAATTGAAATCACGTATCACAAAGGTTGTGTTTAATGACAAGCTGTTGCCTTGGATATCACAGTTACAGCTGTGCTCTTGTTCACACTTATTGCTCATCTGCCACCTAGTGGCTAAAACTACATATGACATCTTATCTTAACACTGATTCACCACCATGTAGACTGAGTGCTTGCTTACTGTCTGTTACACCATCTGGACTTGGGTTTGATTGGTCATGACAGCGAGTGGCAATTTACCGACTTATTTTCTTTGCAATCATCACATCCCTTTGTTGTTGCTGTTTTTTTTTTTGCTAATTTTTATGTTTTTATTCGTGTGGTCTTGTAGGGTTGGAGATGTATTTGAGGGCGGTGCAGGTGGAGGGGAGAAGGCTTGTGCCCTGAGGAAAGAGCTGGGAGACCTGGAGCGAGCAGAGAGATCTCTGGATGAACTGATTCACTCCAGCACCACACAGCTCAAACAACTCACTGAACACAAAGACAATCAGAGATATCCTTCACATGAGCCTCTTCACTTACATTAAATTACTTCTGCAGCTTGGTTACATGTGTGTGAACATCCACTTCATGTCTGTTGCCGTTGTTACCCTTGACCCCACACTGCACGTTGGGCTATGTGACATACCAGGACATCCGCTCCATCGCCAGTCTCAAAGACCAGACAGTCATTGCTGTCAAGGCTCCTGCTGAGACCAAGTTGGAGGTGCCAGACACAGCAGGGGTGAGAGCACGTCTTTGAGTTTTACACTGTTCTGCTTGTTTTCTCCTTCTCACCTCTCCCAGTTTATAGACCACTGCACTCAATGTTAATTTTTAAAAGGTGTCTATATTGCTAATGGATATAAGTCTTTTAACAATTGAGTTTTGCAGGGGCTGTGAGTAACCCAGATTATTTATAATTGTATATATGCAGTTTTGTTGCTAAAAACTCTCCAGAAGATAAATGAAATGCATACAAGCAAAGCTGACACTATGAAATTACAGTAGTTTGGATGTTGTGGCAGTACGGTGGTACAGTGGTTAGCAGTGCCCCCGGCCCGCTGGGGCTCTTCTGTGTGGAGTTTGCATGTTCTCTCCAGGTAATGATCGTTTTTCTGTATATGTTAGCCCTGCGAGTCAGCTGAGATAGGCGCCAGCTCACCCGTGACCCTAGTGAGGATAAGAGGTATAGAAAATGAGTGAATGAATTTCTAATTTAATCTAATTTCTGTCCCCTGTTCTCCCTACAGAAGGGGTCATTACAGATCTATTTAAAGAGTAAGAATGGCCCCATTGAAGTCTACTTGTGTCCAGAGGAGGGTCTTGAAGATGCCAGCCCTGTGAAGAGTGCTGTCACCCCTAAGAAGGAGTTCCCTCAGCCCCTTGGCCCTCCAACTGCAACCCCAGTGGCACCGCCAAATTACAGTATCAAAGAGGAGCCTATTGAATGTAAGCTGGGTTAACATACTATACGGTGGGATAAACTATCCTGTTAGAGGTGTGAGTTTGTAAGCATACACCATAAAGGTTCAAATAATTTTGGCATATACTGTCTTAGCATTGTTTTCTTGTCAGAGGTGAACAACTGGCCTCTCTACAGAGTTAAAATACATGCGTATGCAAGTTTATTTCTGTCCTTACACAAGTAAAAACAACATTTGGTGCTTACATGCTGTGGATCTGTAGAGTTGTGCAATAGGATCCCATGATCGGACTAAAATTAAACCTCTCCTTGCTCTGTCCTCTCCTCAAACACAGCCAACATGTCTACAGCAGCTCCGCCTACCCCCTCAGCTGCAGCCTCCAGTTCCTCTCTACTGGATGTTGAGGGTCTGTTGGGTTTGCCCCCCAGCCTGCTCCAGATCACAGAGGACCAGCTTCCTGGCACCTCATTCACCGCGGATCCAAACACCCCCTTTGTGAATTTCTCTCCACCCCTAGACCACAACGATTACCTCTGGAGCCTGGAGGATGGCGAGGGAGTGTCCGATTTCTTTGACACCTACGATCTTGGAGATTTGTTGTAAACCCGAGGTACAGTTGAAGGAGGTGGGGAAGGAATCTGAGAAGGAGAGGAGGGGCAAATTTAATGAATGCCTTCTCTCAGTAGGAAATATTACACTATGAAGCCATTACTCTGTTTTTGCCATGTCTGTTTTAACATCAGTGATTCCCAAAGGGCCTTTTACCTCCCCTTATCAATTTTAATGAGGTAAAAATAACAATTGTACATATTATTGTAAAAAAAATTCACTGATTCACTGAGATTGACACTGATCTGTGTAATCTCCAACCATATGGAAACACTGTTTTAAAAAGCAAGGACTGTTTTGGACTTTCCTTTATATTTTCAGATTGTGCTACAAAGATAACATTTGTAATGCCATAAAAACACAGGAGTTATTATGCATATCACATCAACAGCAAAACATCTGATAACATTTGAGTATCAGTTTATGTTTACGGTGTGACAACTCAGGAACCTTTTTTTTTTCTTCCTTGTTTCCAAAGTCTAAATGTTAGAGCCAGTCTTTGGCCCGCAGGGGGCGGCCTTGTATCAGGTCAGCTTTAACTGCTGTGCAGCTTTACAGGATTCAATCACTGGATGAGAGAAAGCTAAAGTTAACAGGAACCATTCACAGGGTGTGTTTGTAGGAGTCTGAGTGTTTTTGACACGGACCAAATAAAGCTGTGAATAACTTGAAAAGCTGTGAACACCAGCTTGCATCTACAGCTTGAACATGCAGTATCGTGTTTGAAGGTGCTGATGTTTTGCATCTCTCTAATCAAGTTTGCTCTCTCCTGCCTTAAGCTTTACGTCAGGCTTTGTATCTGTTTGGTGCCGTGCTGTGTGCCAAGCCATTGCAGGTTGTGATGCCCAATACTGGACCCAGAGCCGGAGTTTGTGACCGATAATGGTGACAGAACAAGAGGATCACACGCTCTGCCTTGTACGCTTGGTAGCTTTGGTTTCAAATCCAGTTTCTGCCCCCATTGATAGCTGAATTGTAAATTGATGATTTTTTTATGTGGTAGTGTAAAACTACTCTTGTATTTCTAAAGGAAATAACACAAAAGAATAAAATTCAGCATCTGCGTTGCAGGTGCGGAAGATGAGTTAATACATGATATTAAGGTTAAATAAGAGGAGCGTTTTCTTCTTCCTCTGCTTGTTCTGAAATGAATGAAGCTTGTTGATTAAACAGCAACAGAAACGATGAGAAATTGATTTTAACTGTTCAGATTTTAGGCCCATGAATGCTTTCCTACATGTAATGGTACAACTCTTGTAATTGCCAGAGTCTGTGTGCCCGAGATCAGAGCGGTTGCAACTTTTATGTGTTTTTTTTTTAAGCGTTCTAGACATTTGGAAATTTGAATTTCATGCTGATGTTTTTCTGGCTTTCCCTCTACATTGCAGAGATAAGCTAAACTGTCCTGTCCTAACAAAACTTGAAACCGCGTGCTTGTGTATGAGTGTATTGGATTGCTTGGGAAATGGGTGAGGTGGTGTGTTTGTGTGTGCGTTTTTACGGTGTAGAATAGGGAATGTGAATTCAGAATTTGTAGTTTTTTTATGAGCATTATTTTTCTGGTATTTGTACATAATTTGGTTTTGTATTTATACCTATTTTCTGAATTTTTTTGAAAGTTGATACTGCCCTTTTTGGAGAGGGCACGACTGTTTGTATGACATGCAGCACTTAATATTTTGTAATATTGTGTGGTCTGTTTGAAATTATTGAATAAATACTAAAGCCATGGTTTACACGTGGGATTCTGCTCCATCTTAATCACTTTGCATGTCAGAAACCTGTAGTTTCAGTAAATTTAGTTAAGTTTCATTTTTTTTCCCCAACATTTTTTCAACTAGGCATCGATAAATCTTCTAGCCTCTGCAATGTCATCCTCCATGTGACCAGAACTTACTGGAAATCCACAGATGCAAGTGCTCATTGCATCTCGTGCTCAAATCAGATACGGAGTCCTGTGTCTAAAAACAGCAAGCCTATGGCCACAGAGGATATTGATCTAATAAGAATTGACATTCCCACAGGAGACAGAATGGGCCGACATGAAGAGCGACAATGACACTGAATGCGCTATAAACATGTTCAGACAGGTAAACAAAACCCACACATCATTCTTTGTGAGTTGGTTGCTTTGGAAACAAGCTCACAAAAGGGAGTTGGTAACCAGGGGGTCAAAGTTCACTGGGTCACTGTGGAAAGGGGTTAATGCTCTCTGAGGGGACATACATTTGCATGCAAATGTAGCACAGATTTAGTAGTTTATATATAGAAATGTGGGTGAACTTTTGCATGTTATTTTTACATTTTGATGTGAAAATCAGTCTCTCAACACATGGTGATGGGGAGGTTGCAATGGTCAGTAACATTTATTTGGGAATGATTAAGATCATATGTCTTTTTCCGAGAATCATTGAAATGCTCTACATTCTCTTTGTGTTTGTTGGTTTGCTAAAGAGTGATGTCAACTTGTTGCACTTGAGAAGAGTCAACATTTCAAATTAGGAAAACAAAGCCAGAGAATATAACTTGCCGTGTCCAATATAACATCAATGAAACAATGGAAAATTGACAAATTGCTGAGGGGTGTCCAGTGGGCTGAGTTACAGGCTGCAGTCAGTTCTCATTCAGTTGTCAGCATTAATGTTTCGAGATGAAGGGTACAGGCCAATCCACAGAATGTCACATTGTCATAGTTTGTTTAGCTGTTATCTGACCCTAAGAGAGAAGTCGCTGCTGTGCTTGTTTCAGTACAGTTGTGGATGATTAGGACAGGCTCAGGTAAAAGTACTGGGGCAGCTCAATGGATATAATCAGGTTTGATGTGGACATTTAGAATATCAAAGAATTATTTTTAAGTTCTTATGATAAATGAACAGATCTTGGCAACTTTGATTTTGAAAAGTGGTGTTTGTGGATGAACCAAAACTGAACCTTATTCAATTAAGGACCTAAAGTTTATAGACTCCAGGGGATGCGTTTTAAGAAACACACATTTATTGTATACTGAACACAGACTTCAAATGCTGTCAACAGGAGGAGGAAAAAAAGAGAGTTGAGCGTTTGCATGCCAAGAGTTTTTTTTTTTTAGCACACTGGCATATGCCTGTTTCTGCACCGACATCAGGTGTATATTAGTGCTAGTGTCCGTTAACAGATGTTGTGCACAACAGCTCATGTGTTTAACAAGAGATCGTAAACCGAAGTGTCAGACACCACGTACACACTAACGCAGCCTTTGACTGTGTGGTTTACATGCTAACTAAACAACAGAGCACCTCAGTTCTGTTACGTCACACCTTCAGACTAGCTGCTGTGATGACAACCGACTGAAGTAAATACTACTGGCTTAACGCTTAATTTGCCAAAATCTTGAATGGATTCCTGTGTGCTGCTGCAGTCGCATTATTAAGGTGACAGCATGTCAATGAGCGGCACCAGCATGTGGCCAAAACACTGCTCGTCATTGTTTAAGGCTGCAGGACACAATATTCTCATTATGGGTTGGAACAATTTAGCAACTATAATTGGTGTCTTTAAGGGCACACAACCTCACTCACTAGAAGCCCAGATTTGACTCTGGCAAAGTGTGATGTCTAAACAGGTTTAAACGCGCCATTTTAAGAGCTGTTTTTTTCCTTTTTGAAGGTATAACCACTGAGTTATCTAACTTATTCACTAGATAGTTGGAACGGTTCCAGGAAAATGTGAATTTAAGGTTTTCCTCCTAATCATTAGTTAATGCCTCAAGTGACACTGTGACATTGTGAATTCTACATAACTCTGCATAGACTATGAATCACAAACAAGTTCGACAACCTGCTCCCTGTCTGGAAAAGGTTTTTGTTGCCATACCAACTGTGATGACGGGGGTATGCTGGAGAGGATGTCTCTCTGAGGGTGGGGTTGATGGGCAAGATATGTTGACAGCTGAGACGTGATACCGTAGAGGACACGCATGACGTTGGACTTGAAACGCCCCAGTCAGTGAGTCAAGGATGATCACTAAATCTGTCATTAGACCTGATGAAAACCAACATCAAGGGTGTTTTTTTTTTTTCCCCAGCGCAGTTGTGCAGGTTCCCGAGGTCAATAGCTTTCAATAGAAGCGCTGTCCTGTTCAAGACACTTCATAATTATTCCAGTGGGAAACTGCAGCCCAATGTTAAACAATAAATCAACCCCCACCCCTTTCTTTCTCTCTCCAGTCCTCCCATTTTCAGTCATCCGTGCTGACCAGAAGAGGGGGTATGTTACGGTAAGCCTGGGCCTCCTGGCTTGACAGGGGTAGTAAATTGATAGCAGAACCAGTGGAGCTGAGTCAACATGCAGAGTGGAGAGGGAGAGGGAGAGATTTTTCAGGGAAAAGTTGTTAGCAGACCTTAAGCTTCTCCTTTTGGCTGCTGGGAAGCAGCAAGGAAATCCTGGCAGCTGCAATCTTTACTGGAAGATGTCGCTACGACCTCTGCGCTTCTGCGGGTGTGTGTGTGTGTGTGTGTGTGTGTGTGTGTGTGTGTGTGTGTGCGTCAGAGAGAAAAGACAGAAGCTGTATTTTGTGTACCTCACTTCCAGACAGCCAAAACCTCACTGCTCACAGGCTATTGGGAGACTTACCTCTAAATATATGTGTGAAGAATAAAGGAATAAACCCACTGTTGATCATGTAATAAAAAGTGAAATTACCATGAGCAGTAGCAGGGGAGAGGTTGGTACAGTATGTGGTGTTTAGGAAGGAAAAGGGTGGAGATAAGGAGGAAAAGCATTGAGTGAGTCACTCCAGTTTGTGTGTTCACACAATGAAGTTCCTCTCTATAACCCTTTCTCCTTTCCTCTGTCACTCCACCTTTGTCTTCCTCCCTGTGCTGTGCATCTTCCCCCTCCTACACTTACTCCACCTTCCCAAACTATTTTCCTCTGTCAATTCCCCATTTCTCTTCCCACCACCACCTCCATCCCTCCTCCCCTCCTCCCTTTCCTTGGACTCTTGTTCTCCACTATATGATAGTTCTTTGCCTGAGCAGACCGGTTTGCTGAGTTTTACAGCAGGACCCAGGCTTGAAGGCTGGCAGACACACAAAGGCTCTGCTTCTTTACTAGGGGCTGCAAAGAAACTGAAGGAGGGTATTGTTGGGACACAGCAAGCCATCAGCCCAGACATGCATGCAAAAAATGACTGCATGCAAAATGAGCATGCAGACACACATGTTGCATATAGTGTATATCACAATAACAATGTATCCATGCAAACTGCATCCATTCTCATCTGTTTTCCTCCTCCCCTCACTAATGTTCTTGTATCCTACATGCAGACATGCAACTGAAACAATGAGCGAGGCCCTGTTAAATTGGGTCACCAAGCCTATTCATGTGGCTTTGCACTGTTTGGAGTTTGTCGCGTGCCTTCACTTCCTTGTAAGACTGGGTATTGTATCTTGATGATCAATAGGGCGAAGAGAGTTTTTCAGCTTTTCCCTCTGGAGCCCTCAGTACATCTTCTTAATTTCAGCGACGTTGCCTAAACTTGTATGTAAGAACATGATAGGCATTTGTGTGGTCTGACTCCACTGAATTTTCACTTTGTGCTTTCAGAGAGTTGCATTCAGTAACCACTCTTTTTCAACTCTTTTGGTGTGTCTGAGTTATTTGCTAAGCGCAGAGGCTTGCAACACAAAAAGGAGTTTGTCTATCCTTGTGAATATAAACACAGCACCACTGTGAGCGCATACACAGCTCAGTGCTGGACCATTCAGTGAGTGGCAGTAATAAGTACTTACAAAGAACAGATAAAACCCTTTTACCACAAAGTAAGGCTATTTTTTCTTGGATCACAAATATGGTCAAAAATAACTTCAAGTTTCCTATAGAGTTGGGACTAATTTTCCCTTTATGAAGCTAATGTAGGCAAATATGTGGTTTTGTGGTAGAACCAAAGGGAGCCACAGTATTTGACGCTGCTTTCTAAAACCACCCATCTGCACTTCATAGTGTATTGTATCACTGATCTGCCTGAGGCAAGGTTCAGTGATACACCTCTTCTTTGAGTTGACAGGCTTGACAATGCCAGGCATGCAGGAGTTACGTCCTATGAAGAACTTATGTGTTTTTTTCTCCCACTTCTCTGATGCACTCTTTTGCTTTGCTTTCATTTTGTCCGTGGGGAAGGACTTCAGAAATCCTCCCCCCTCAGTGAAGAACACCTCCTTTTTTACGAGATGAAAAGGAAGCAGAAGGAGCTGTTGAGCCTCAGCCAAACAGATCAAGGTGCAAAGATCTATTGAGTTGTTACTTCCAAACTTATGATTAAAGAGCAGTGCAGATTAAACCACAGTCTTTCCTTTTAGTTGCAAAGCAGCGCTTGAGATATGATGAATGTGTGCAAAAACTGCATGCGTCTAAGTTGTGTTTTGTGCAAAACGCCTGGAGTTCTTAACATAAAACTGTTGTCTTCATCTATTACAACTGCAGAGATGAACCGCAGCTCCCTCTCAGCAATATGCACCTTATCCATTGAAATTCCTCTCCTTCAGTTTCTTCTATGAATGAGGCTTTCTGTATATCCATGGCGACCACAGTGCTGATTCTCTGGAGTTTGCATAGAAATGAGAAGTAAGAATGAAAGAGAGGAGGGCGAGCGCGCATGCACGTTCACTCCCTCACACACACACACACACACACACACACACACGCTCTCTCTCTCTATTCTCTGCAGAAAGCACAAACATTCCCACGTGATGATGAAGTTTGCTCCCTCCCTCACTGAAGCCGCACAATAGCGCGCTGCTTCACCTCCACGCGCACAGATTGACTGAGCGGGGTATAACTCGGTCTTGACTCGGGTCTAGTTCTAGAAAACTTTCCACCCAAAAAACTTTTCGTGGGCATTAACCCTCACAGGAATACGATCTCTTTTAGTCGTCTTCTTGCATACAACGGAGGAGTGAATATATATATAGGCTATTTTTTTTCCTTCAAATGGGAATTACGTGCGCGCGTGAAACTTTGGCTCACTTTTCTCCTCAGTGACTCTCGGACCTTCTTCGCTCGAAACATGCCGGAGCGGATAAGTATTTCGGACTTCGTGGTCCTGACTAACGAGGACTTGTCTTCGCCGGGGACCTCAAGCTTTCAGTCCAAAATGAGCGACTGCAGGAACACAGTTTCAGCCGTGGAAGAGGTGAGGGGAGTGACGGGGGAAGGAGACGAGCACCTTTGTCTGTTGTTTACCTGTCCGTGTAGCATGTAGCTTACCTGCACACTCACCTGTAGCTGCGACTTGCTAGCTTAGTTTTCTCTGTTCTCTCACTGTTGTTTGGGTTTTTTTTACACTGTTGTTGACTTTTCCAATGGTTATATGTCGCTAAGTAGTTTTTAAAAAGTTGTCCAACATTGTTTCTAGGTCAGCACATCTGTCTGAGGTACTAGACATGCAACAGAAACACTGATCTAGAATCGGCTAACATCATTCCAACAGCTGTAATAGGCCCCCTGATGTGAACAGCAGTGGGATCATTGAAAGAAGGACAAGTG
>OMNW01002922.1:5123-16892 GCA_900303245.1 Selene dorsalis
ATAGATGTCCAGTAATTCTATTATAATAATTATTACACACTGTATTCTACAGTACATAAATTCATTTAGCTTCATCATCAAGTATCATTGAGTATTTCATGTTGCATACTTGTACTTGTCCTCCCACTATAAAGAAGCTTTAATCTTGTATCCACGTGTAAATAGTTCATTTATCTCTTGATATAAAACAAATTCATATCAGAAAGTTAGATTTTCAGTTTGTTTGTTTTTTTTTCAGTGTATTTTCTCTTCCTGTAACACAAACTGTGGCGTTTGATGACTCATCCTGCACTCGTCCTAACTTTGCATCCAATTAAAATTAGTGTCTCAAATGTTCACGTTCCTCATCAAACCATAAATTCTGCCAGTCACCATGGCAACCTCAGTGCTGGACTGTTTTCTGTCCCTTCACTGTGGACTTAGCTCAAATATATAGAAACGTCTTCATCCTCCATATCATCATCATCTTCCTCCGTTTCATCCTCCACCAGACTCATCTATGAGGTCGGCAGGTGGAGGATTGAAGTCTGTTTTTACTGTCTGATCCCACAGGTGGTACAGTCCACACTATTGGCTACTGTAGATGTCAATCAATGTCCAGGACAAGTCCCTCCCTACCTGGAAACATCTGATCATGTGGAACTGACTGGTTTCACTCAGAGAGATGTTTCATGACGTCTTTAACTGAACCGATGTGAAGTGAACTCATCTGAACCGACTCAAACTGCAGCATCTGTATATTTGACCTTTAAGCTTTATTGACCTAAAATACGAGTCCTTGACCTTAAAGGTTCAGACAAAACCATTGAGCACACACACGCAGACACACACACACACACACGCACATTGAATACAAGATGAATCCAAAAGGTTCAGTGTGATTCAGCAGATGTTTGGTTTGGATTTGTTTAGTTCACACATGGTTGAGTTGTGCTGAATGATCTGTTGTATGTGATCCATGCAGCAAGGCCACAGAGGTCAGAGGGACAGTGCGCACAGCGAGGCTGAGTAAGTGTAAAAAGCTGCACACTATTGTGTATTCCCATTGAGGGGCTCAGACTGACTGAGCAGACAGGCGGCCGATTGAGACAAATGGGACAAGCATATTGGAGTGCTATTCAGCTCTCAGGTCTTGTTGGTGCCTTTTGGGGCGCTGTTTATTTCTGTGGTGGCTATGAGTGTGTGTATTTGAGGTGTGTGTGTGCGTGTCTGATGTCTTGGGTAAGGGTGGCGAACGAGGACAAATTGCAGCTTCTCTTTCACACATCATTGGACAACTCTCTTTTATTCACAGGAACAACAGTACGCCCCCCCCCACCTCTCTCTCTCTACCTACCCTGCTAGGTATGATACATGCATTTGTCCTTTACTGTCTTCCAAAAATACACAGTGCGCATTTGTGTGTGTCTGTGTGAGGGTGTGAGTGCTTGTGTTTCGTCATGTCAGAGGGTGTGAGTCAGTCCAAAGCCTTTCTTTCTGTGTACAAGCCAAAAAGATCTGGACTGTAGTGTCTAATTTCATAAACTATGTCTCTGTTGTGTGCTTTAATACGTGTGTATGTGTATGTGTGTGTGTGTGTGTGTGTGTGTGTGTTGTGTATGTTAGGACGTTAGCACTGAGGAAAAGCTGGTTTACTCTTCTTGGAAAACTGTCAAAGTAGTTCAGCAACAGCCAAATGGGAAGAGCGGGTAAAGGATAAAACAGAGAGAAATTGAGGTTATGGGAAAGAAAACACAGCGGTGAAGGAGGATGCGGGAAAAAAAAAAAAAAGAAGCAGGAACTGCGAGAGGAAGGAGAGAATGAGAGTACGATAAAGAAAGTAAGGGGAAAAGGGGTGGAGAGCCTAAACAATAATTAGACTGTATCGATTACCTAGTGGCTGTGGAGCAATTGTAAGTGATCAAATCTAATTAGCCGGCCCTATACATCTTCCTGGAGATAACAGACCAATCAATCAATGGGCTTAAGTGAACTTAAAGCCATCAAAGTCTCCTGCTCGCTAAATATCTCGCAGTATCTTCCAAATAACTTGGGAGAGGTCTGGTCCAAATGAAATTTAGACGAGTAAGGAAGTGCCACTGATGGTCGTAAATGGAGGAGAGACAGATCTCGTCTACACCGAGGTCTTATCAGCGCCGTCTGAAGACACGTTTTCCATTTCAATACAAATACCAATACGAATTACTTTATTAATCCCAAAAGGGAAATTCATTTGTCCGTCAGCTCATCTACCATCAAGGTGACACAGTAACGCCACATATTCAGTGGCTGGTGAGCAGGAGCATTTTGATGTTTACTCATTGTTTCCCTTCAAAATTTGGTCACATTTGACACCGGCACATGAAGAAGAGCATGTTAGAAAGCTTCAACTGAACAGAAGCAATACTTAACTCCACTTAAAATAAACATGTTGGTCGTATCTAAACCCAGGCACACCTCCAAAGTGTATAAAAACACAAAACAGTGTGCAGTATGAGCAACAACTTGCTTCCCTTATGAATTAAAATAAACATTTTGCTCATAGCTAAACTTAGGCACATCTCAAAGGGCATAAAAAAAACAAACATTACTCACGGTCTGTACGACTATAAGAATTTCTGAAGGTTCACAAAATGTGTTTTCCTCTGCGTGTCTTGCAGGACCACGGGCCGAGCCGCTCCAAGTTTGCTTTATGTGCCGCCACCTGAACAGGCCTGACGTAGATCCTCCCTTTGCTCTCAGAGCAGCTTCAGTGTTTCATGACATACATGAGATATTGGAAATCTTTCTAAGACTCTGATGACATGTGAGCATCACGCAACGTAGCTCCCAATCTCCTGCTCTGCCTCATCACATTTCATTGTCATGTTCATTTAAACCCAGTTTGAGATGAGTCCTGCTTTGTGACACAGTGCGTTAATCATGCAGGAAGGAGCCATGAGAAGACGGTCGACTGTGGCCGAACATGGGCAGTGACAACGCTCAGACAGGACGTGGCTTTCAAACAGTGATCTATTGATATAAAAGGGTCAAAAACCTGCCATGAAATTACCCCCCACACCATAATACCACCACCAGCACCACCAGCAGCTTGGACTGTTGACACCAGACAGGTTGGGTCCATGGATTCATGCTGTTGATGCCAAATTCTGACTTTACCATCTGCTGCCTCAGCAGAAATCCAGATTAATCGGACCGGGCTTCGTTTTTTTTTTTTTTTTTTCCCCAGTCGTCAACTGTCCAGTTTTGGAGACTCTGAGCCAAATGCAGCGTCGTACATCTCTTTTCTGCTGACAGACGTTGAACCTGATGAGGTCTTTCTGCTGCTGTAGCTCATCCTACTCAAAGTTTGACATGTTTTGCATCCTTTTCTGCTCATCACGGTGGCGAAGAGCGACTTTCTGACTCACCATATAGTTTCCCTGTCTGCTCCAACCAGTCGGACTATTCTCCACTGAACTCCCTCTAACTCGACGGCTGCACAACAGACTCTCATTTACTGTTTTTTTTTGGTTTGTTTTGTTTCTTGCACCATTCTGGAGTGAAAACTCTAGAGATTGACGAGCATGAAAATCCTCATGGAAATCAACGGTTTCCAAAATTCTCCAACCATCTGGTACCAACCATGATGCCAGTGATGATGTTACAGTGTATATATTCATAAGAAAGAACGGTGACATGATGTTATTTTATCACATTATTGCATCGTATTTAACTACACTCAAACACATCACACACTCCTGTACATAAAGTGTCCTGGGGGAGGCTGTGTTTGTGGACAGTGGTACCAAATTGCTGTTAAAATTGAAACTTGTGAAAAATACAGCTGTATAGATGACGAGAGATGAATCACACTGATGCATAAAGTTAAGAAAAAAAGACGGAAAGGTGTTTCTTTTCACGAGTAAGGCAGCGTTCACACCTTGTCTGTTGGATTATTCATCTGAATCTTACAGCTGCTACTGTACTCCCTCATTTCTGTTCGTTTCAGCTGGAGGTCTGACTGTCAGGATCTATGGCCCACAAGCAAATCTACTGTTTTTCACCACAAATTAAAAGAAACTCTGGTTTTGTTTTTTCTAGCTGCACCAAAAAAGACACTGAACCCTGACCCCGAAAGCATGACGTGTACTGAACTGTGAATTTTGAGCAGAGTTACAACCCTCATTATCTGAATATGTTGGGATGCATCATCTCCTGTTGCTCTGGATTTACACGGTATTAAGCCCTGTTGCAGTCTTCATCTGCTCTTTGCCAGTCACACCACAGCAGCAGATGATGAAGAAGAAGAAGAAGAAGAAGAAGAAGAAGAAGAAGCCCTTGCAGCACAGTTGTGTGCAGCATGATTTGCTGCTGTGAGTCACCTGCATGAACTGTGTTGATTTTCCTCAAAACTGCGATGTTTGTCACAGGGATGGCAGGTTACTGTAACTGTCACATGACTGAGTGAGCCGACACTCCATGTGATGTATGTTTAAAGCTCCAGTATAGAGAAACATAAACCCTCCACAGACTTGATGCATGTGCAATAATGCATCTTTTCTGCCAGAATGAACTGGTTTGTTTATTTTTGTTTTGGATGGGTTGGACAAACAAGGAATATTTCATGTCTGCAGAAAAAGAAGGAAGGATCCCAACAAACCAAGGAAACATGCTGTGAAATTATCACCAGTGTACCGATAATATATCACGATTATATCAGAATATATTGATTATTTGTCCAATTTAAAGCACCTTTCTTGCCGACGCTCTTCTCTCTTCTCCATATCTTACTGTACTAATGACAGTCCCACCAATCGACTTCTATCTCCATGTGTTGTTTCTGCCACTCCTTTGCAATGTTGCTGCTGTGTGTGTGTGTGTGTATATATATACAGTCACAGTAAAAAGTTATTAGACCACCCGGTTTCTTGTTCATTTTATTGCGTGGTGCAACTAAAGGTACATTTGTTTGGACAATATAACGATAACAACAAAAATAGCTCATAAGAGTTTAATTTAAGATTTGATGTCTAACCATTTTCCATGGTTTTCTTAATAATAACCAAAATCACTGAAGTTCTTACATCAGTAGCTACAGTTTGGCATTGTACTGCTGAAAACAGTGCTTTTAGGCATCCCATGTTTTCTTTTCTGTCTGTTAGTCACATGATACACACAGGAGTTAGTAGCTACTTGATTGCAGAACCATTGCATTAAAATGAACAAGAAATTGAAGAAAACAAGGGTGGTCTAATCATTTTTTGTCCAGGACTGTATGTGTGTGTGTTTAATAGCATTACTATTGGGCTTTTTTGTAAAATTGCTGGTTTATTATGAAGCTGGTGACTTGGGCAGCTCCAATCCAACTCAGTAGTCTCATATTGTTAATCACAGTGTGCCATAATTCATAATTCTTAACATAACTACATTCCTTTTTCTTTTTTTTTAGTGTTCATGTTCATTTTGTGGGGAATAGGGTTTTTCATTCATTAACTAGGGCTAAGTAGCACTTTGGAGGCTTTGATATACCATTGCATAAACAGCATGACCTCTCACATTTTCACCGCTCACCAGCAACGGCACAATATTCATAATTAATATGCAACCACTCACATTGATTGCCTATTATTTTAGTTGACCATGCACTGTCATTAGAGATGCCCCGTTAGGAGCCCAGAGGAAAGCGTCAAGGCATCTCAGTGGCACAACTTTTTTTTTGTGTAGCATAATCTTCAATGCATGAAAAACAAAAGAGGGTAAAGGAAGAGAAGACGGGCGATGCAAGAGGACGAGGGCGGGCTGTCGAGGTCCTGCGTCTGTCTTTCCATTTAAAACTAAACAAAACAAACAAAAAAAACAGTTTCAAAGCTGATGTGCTTCCACCTCTTTAGGTTGCACTACCTTATTATTCCTTTATTCGAGCAGTAGCCTGAGTGGGCGCAATTTTCTCTTCTGTCTACAAATGACTACTTTGGTCACATTTCTAAGACCCTTATGTACAAGAGGGACGTCTGCATCGTCTCCAACAGTGTGTTTTCTTTCTTAGATATCCAAAAAGAACTGTTTTAGTCGAGCACATTCATCCTTCGTAATAATGTTTGTCATTTAATTTTGGAGACTAAATTACCTTAAAAAGAGCGTGAAGAGAAAACGCTGAGGGATGAAACAGAGCCCGAACTGGAGGGATGGTCAACAAAGCGTTGTTAAACTCAATAAAAATGTGGACCACCTGAGACAGTGCACAGCCTTGAACTTGAACACACACCACACACACACACATACATACACACAGAAACACAAATACCATTTAAGGTGCTGGAGATCTTACAGTCTAGTCTATTTTATGATGCATGAAAATCAAATGAAGGGCTAAACTAAATCCTGCATTACAGAGAAATGTCTCAAAAGGCTTGTCTTAATAGGCATATAGTAATACAGAATAATCTGTTTACCACAAATTACTAAAAACACATAATCTGTTTTTAACTTCTGTGCATGTAATTGATTTATTAATGGGGCCCAGGAAGTGGAAATAAGCTATTATTGAATAAATCATCATTATCTAACTAAAAAGGAAGAACATTACCCACAAACCGATACGATGTTGACCAACATCCCCTCGGGTAAAGATTACAATAAGCTGACACATTGGGTGCACACAACCGAGGCTCTATACCACAGCAGACTGTCAACATCCTTTTTTTTTTAATGCTAAATGAGAGGTATACAGGAACCAATCAGGCTGCAGCTCCTCTCACAATGCACCTGTGGAAATCAAATAAACCGAATTCAAGACGAGCATCCAGTCAACGGACCCCACAGCTTTGTTGTTATTGTTCATTTTAACCGAGGCACTGTCAAAATTCAACCAGACTCTCTCCTTAGAGAGCAGATTGATTTACCTGGATGGAGCCAGAATGCAAATGAGCTACTGGTTATATACAACAACAAAGTCTGAAACATCCAGCACTCAGGTGTGCTCCTTTTTCAACAGTTTGTATGTGCAACAAGTGAGGTGTCGTCCTGATGCTGTGCCACATCTGCAGAGCCAACACTGGTGTTGTGCTGTAATGATACGATCTTAATAATCTGATATTTACTGCATTTTTTTTGTAGTTTTGTTTATTTTCTCACCACAAAAAGCACAAAATGGACTTTCTGATTTTTTATAATCAAAAAAAAAAAAAAAGAAGTTGACCAGCTGGTGTTATATTTATCTATGGGCACGCTGGATCAGAGTGTCACTAAGACGCCATGTGAGTGGGAAAGTCAATCAGCAAAATGAATTCCAGTTTCATAACCTTGGCACTGGCACAGTTCCTATAACAAGCTGCAAACTACTTTCGAATGGAGTGAATTTATACGAATGATGTTTTGAAACTTAGTAAAACGTCTGCTACAGTCCATCCACTGCGTGTGTGTGTGTTTTCAGGTGATCTCTAAGTGGAGGAAATGAGTTTGTCTTTGGCCTAAAGTGAACTGTCTTTTCTGACAAAATATACATTTATTGAGACAAACACGTCCGTCTGTCTGTTTCAGCTGCAGAAGTTAAAACACAGTTTTTATCCACAGGCAACGATCAAACTAAATAATGATTAAATGCACTCGGACTGTTTTTCTGTTTTGAATAAATGGAAGATGTGCAATCGGCTGAATGTCAGGAACAATTTATTGCTCTCTTTTGTAAATGTGATTCTTTTTTTTTTCTTTTCTTTTGTTTTTTACTGCCATCTTAGTTATCTGTGTCGGTGTAGTCTTTCTTAAACTTTCTGTATTGCTGTTTTAACCTTCTACACTGCACTGGATGCACCTCAAATTCATTGTTGTGTAAACGGCAATGACATTGAAGCATCTAGTCTATTCTATAGTTGTGTCTCAATTCAGGGGCTGCGTCCTTAGGAGGACACATTGAAGGCCGATTACGTCACAGTGTTGTGATAAAGCCTGTCCCAGTTCGAAGGCTCTGACAAATTCAGCCTTCTCTTGCCTGTTCTAGGAGGACACACTGCACATATCCTTCATGGCCTCCTGTATCCCAAGATGCTTTGCCCACCCTGAATTATTAGCCATCTAGCAGGCTAGCTATCGGGATATTGTGGCGGCCACATGCTGTAACCATGGTAGCCCTCAGCTGGCTGCATAGCCCGAGGCGAAGAGTTTAGGAACTGTTGGAAGTGTAAAAAAAAAGCCGCCACTTTTAAATGTTTGACCTTAAAACATTCAGGAGATGCCAGTGGCAGTCTCCTCTTCAGGCTGAAATCATTATATAGGGACTGAAAGTACAAAACAACATCTAACCCCTAAATCTCAGTCTTTCAGACAGAGAGAGAGAATCTGACATGAACCGGTCTTTGTTTTCCAAAAAGCTGCTGTATGATTAAGACCTCCTCCTCCTCCTGCTCTTCCTCCTCCTCCCTGTTACATTCTCCTCTGCAACAGTACTTTTGTGCATCTCCAGTTCTAACATGTACAACTGCTCTGACAACAACCCAGCAGCCGGTTCAGTCAGACCTGCCATCTCCAACAGCCAGCGCAGAGAAAACCTTTGTGCCACGAAGAGGAGGGGCGACACAAGACAGCGCGTTTGTTCTCCTATCAACACAATCCACATCTGTGGCAGTTTAGCCCCAGGAGTAAGTGATAAATGTAGCTTTTGGCATAGATATTTATTCCAACACACAAGAAAACCCCCTAACGCAGCAGTTTGCCAGCTCTCCTAAAATAACTGCTGATTTCCCCACTCTCTACTTGAGATGTTTTGTGAAGACACGTTTAACCAGCTGGACTGGGTAGGTAGGTACACACACACACACACACACACACAGCTGGGACCAGTCTGATCTTTGATTAAGGAAACAGGTGAAAAAAAAAGAGAAGAATATGAGACATGTTGTTGAATGAGTGCAACGCCTTTGAAACTGTGACGGGGAAAAAAGGCAAAAAAAAAAAAAAAGTGCAGAATGTGAATGTGATCTTGGTGTCGACGGCACTAATCATTCAGGACTTGCTTATCAATAGGTCCAACAGCTTTGCTGTTAACTGAAATCTTGAGTCAGCACTGACCTTGCTTCACCCACATTAGTCCAAAGCCAAGTCAGCCCAAAAATCCAAAGCTGTTACAGGCCAATCATACATTACCCATGAAGACACACACACACACACACACACACACAGCACACAAGCACACACGCACACACGCACACACGCACACACACACACACACCTCACTGAGACGTAGTCCAGAATATCAGTGCCACTCTCATGACTGCACGTTAAATATGAACCTTATAGTGACGTCAGGACAAGAAATAGTCAGACACCTAAACCTCCGTGAAACCAAGACATGGTGTTTTCATATATTGTAATTCAACGAAGAGCTTCAGGCAGAGCCAGACTAGCTGTTCCCACCTGTTCCTCACAGTTTGAACGCTAAGCTACGCTAAGATAAGCAGGTTCTGTGTAGAGCCACGACAGCGCTGTTAATATTCTCATCCAAGTTTCAGCGAGAAAGGAAATAGCATGTTACAGCGTTTTCCCTCTTCAGACGATGGGTTTTCACAAATAAGCAGAAATTACTTTAGAGTTCAACAATATGATCAAATAAACTGCAACACAAAAACACATCAACGAGACTCTGTTATCCAGGACACGAATCAAATGAGAAACAAGAATTTTTATATGATAGTCCTGCAGGAACCATCCACAACATGCTGTCTAGTTAGCGGGTTAACAAGAGCAAAACTGAAAGCTTGTGAACAAAAACATTAAAAGAAAAAAATTATTCTGTTTGAATTGATGAAGGGAAGAGCCGTGCCGCAGATGAAAGAATCTGAGAGATTTCCCCAAAGCCCAGAACCAAGGCCAGGCACAAATATAGAAAACACACACACACACACACACACACAAGCACAAACACAAAATGCACATAAGTATGTGCAATATCAGTGCACATACACACACCTGGGTTCTCCCCTCCCGGACTCACACACACACACACACAGCAGATGGACTATGCCTAGCTTCACTTCAAGGTGACCTATCTCGTGTATATGTATCGGGTCAGTGGTGATGAGTTATCTGAGCAAAGGGGGGGGCCGGGTAAGACGAGGAGGAGGAGGAGGAGGAGTGGAAGACAGGAAGGATACTGTCCATACACCTGGGTAAAAAAACTGACAAAAACGGCTTTAGGATAATGCTCCGCTGTCAAAGTGTTGGACGCCACTTCCTCTCCGTCTCTTTTAAGTGCGTCTATGGTGCATTAAGAATCTGTCAGAGCAGCTTTAGCATTAATCAGCCTGCCCACTGAAGAAACAATCACACATAATCTCAGGCTCTAAGCCCTGCTGACCTTCTCTTCAAATGCACAGATAAACTCCCTTTCAAAGCTCAGTCAGTTAAAGACACACATAGGCCTGGGCTCTGGCGTTTCGTAATTTTATTTCACCCTCCACCCCTCCCTCCACTCTCTCTCTCTCTCTCTCTCTCTCTCTCTCATGTAGTCTATCTGATTGGTTCCTCCCACAGCAGCAGCAACAGCAGCACCCATGTCTCTCCACCTGGGAGTACATTGACTCAGTATGTCAACGTGACCTCAAAGAGGACGCATTTCAGACAGCGTGTGCGGGCAAGAGAGGCTGTTTTACCCTATCAATCTGTAGAGGAGGGAGGGGGGGAGGAGAGGAGAGGAGAAGGGAAGAAGTGGAGGAGAGGAAGAGAAGAGCAGAATGCACAAGTTCCATTCATCATTTCAGCAGTGTTGAGAGTGTATAAATAGCGAGATCTGCTCAGAGTTATCATTGAACCGACGCTTCCATCGTGGTACTTCATTTATTAAGACTGTGCAGAGATCAATACGGCAGACATATACACTCTGTACTGTTGACAAGATAATCTCATCATTATGAATTTGGCTCGGGTCGTCAGTAACATGAGCAATTGAAACGCTTATCTGAGATGACAAGAGCACAGAGAAAGAGAGGGAATCCAAAAAGGGGGAGAGTCGGAGCAAGAAGTGGAGAAGTGAAGAAGAGAGAAAGAGCGAGAGAGGTGGGGGGGGGCAGTGGCTTTTTTTTTTTGTTACGCTAAACAATGCTCAGAGATAATGAAATACAGTATTTCAGTACCGAACGGAGCAAAAATCAATAAGATATGGAGCAAACCAGCAATTGATCTGAATGCTAAAGGCCCCAAAAAGATTCCTCTTCAAGACATAAACCCAGCGAGGGGCCGATTGAGTTTGTCTGTGTGGTACAATGGAAAAAGATGAGACGGGGCCGAGTATACTGCTTTCAATATGCCATTAGCACTTGGCGATGTCCCTGCTACCCCCGAAGAGCAGACACAGTCAAACGTCTGACAACAAATCTTGTGTGCCCACCACTTAGCGGGGCCTTTTGTTTAGGAAATAACATCTGAGAGTTCCGACTCATTCACCTCTGTTTCCACAAACATGTAGCAGCCACTGCAAAACACAGTGGCTGTCAATTCCCCTCAGACACATGCAGGGCTTTAGACATGGGAGTCAGATTTCAAACTGTGCTGCAGAAATAAACCGGGAGCAGAGGAGACAGTGGGATCTCTGCTATTAGACTGTTGGACTTTCTCAGACATGCAAACATCGCTGTGTTGCAAAATAGTCTTCAAATTGCAAAGCAAATTGTTATTTCCGAATCGAGTCGCCGTAACAACCTCCAGTGGTTTTTGTGAGGGAGAAGAAACTCAATTTACAGCGGCTTGTTTTGACGTGTACTGAGGTGAAATCAGAGCTAATGAGATGGCATTCATGGTATATCCTTCTGATCAATTAAT
>OMNW01002929.1:12852-30555 GCA_900303245.1 Selene dorsalis
GGGGGGGGGGGGGGTACTCCTGCTCTACTACTTGATGAAATTCATTGCTTGTGTGAAAGAGGTTTTATTGTGGGCTGGCTGGGTTTCATAATCTGCTCTCAGTGCACAGTGGAGATAAATCATCCCGCAGAAAATCATTCTGAGGTATAATTGCTTACACATCCAGTCCTCACCTGGGCTTTGCCATTTAGTTACACTGTGCCTTTGGTAACATGCAAAGAAAAACACCAGCAAATGTATAATGTGGTGAAAATAACATAATGAGAGGTTTGTCCTTCAGGGTGTAAAGGTTGCCTTCAAAATTGAATGTCTTTTTGAAAATATTTCTCAGTGAGAAGCCTTCTTCTATCACCACTGTTCATTATTATATCCTGATTATTTTCCGTAAAAGCTTTTGCTGTCAAGACCCACCAAGTATTTCAATTTTCAGTTGTGATACTGTCATTAAAATAGCAAATGAAACCTTCAATAACTGCTACAGTTAGTTTAGAGGGCTAAGAAAAACAAAACAAAACGAGCAGAAGTGTACAAAGTACTCGCCTGATGTTAGCATCTAAATTGCCATTGTACTGCTAATAATGCACTAATGTACAGCCCTCCAGTAAAAAAACAAGTCTGAACACCATGTGTTCAGCAGCTTATTATCATTCATAGTTATGTTTTGTTGCAAGGCGACATTGAGTGGCTGCTGGATGGATGGATGGATGGAGTAGAGTTAATAATATAATATAATAATAAAGTTAATTCGACCATCACTGTAGTAATCATGACAGCAAATTTCATAAAATGTTGAGGAACTGCTACACTGATAGCTGTAGTAGTACAGTGCTTGGTGGTCTGTTTTGCATTCTGCTGTGGGTGTGGTAGACTAGAGGGTTGAAAAATTACCTACAAGGCAGTTAAAAACATCCTATTATATTTTTATCCTTTAAATTAATTTCCTTTAGCTCAAAGTGAAAACATCAAGCAACTGTGAGTCTTGTCAAGTGAAGCTGAGCAGCCAAAGAGCGTTTTGTAGGAGGTCGGATCTTAAAATTTTCCCTGTTGAGATTTACATTAGCACAACTCTTTTCTTTATTACCATGTCTTATGTTATGGATATTTCATTAGTGATGTGGATTTTGTGGGTGGGATCTGTTAGCTTTAGCCTCAGTATTTAGTTCAAACAGTTATTCCAACTCAAAGTAGTCATCCCACAAGGGGCAATTATAGAAAAGCGAGTCTGAAAAACAACAACAACAGTCTAAAAATACAAATAGGTAGATACATGCTTGTTCCCGTAGGGAAAAAAAAAGTTTGCAGTGTAATCAAAAGCATTTCATCACAACATCACAGAGTCACTCATGACATACACAAATCCTCCTCATGCTCATGCACATAATCAGCAACATACAGTATACACGAGACATCCTAACACACTATTGCACCTTGAACCCAAAAGGGTGGGCTGGAGCTGCACATCCTGCCCAAATTGTTGATTGCATGACTTGTCAACCTATGAAGCGAATGAAAATTTGGATCTGTTTTGGTCGATATATTAGCAAACTTAAATATAATCAATTATATGTAAAACCTTTTATGGAGTTCTCATTTTAAAAAAGCAAATCATACAAAGCCTTTTTTTTTCTTCTTTTTTTTTTAACCAAAGACAAACGTTAGTTTAATTAGCTAGCATAGCTACAACTTATAAAATCTGTTTGAGTGAAAGGCTAGAGAGGTTGGGGCATTTAAGATGGACATGTTGGGATAATCCCCCAATCCCCTCATGTTTCTTTGTAAAATTATTTGTTGAGTGTTTGTCTCAGTAACTGTTAAAAAACAAGTTCCTGCCAAAATCAACTAAATTTTCAACTAATTTTCCCAATAATAATAATAATTAACCAGAAAACAATAAGACACACAGAAAATGTTTTTCCAGTATTGTTTGTCCAGAATCAGACTTGGGAAATCCATTTAAATGAAATCCACTGCTGGACTCTGGTGTGTCTGCCAATGAGGGAGGAAGAGGAGGTCACGGCCAACTGGCTTCTCATCACAGAGCTTCTTCTTCATCATCACTCCTACACATACATGTGCAAGGACACACACACACACACAATCATGAGAACACCGCCTCTTCGTCCCCATGTGGTTTTCTACTACACCACCCAAGATGAATGAACTGAGCTGCTTATTGGAGCATGATTACACACCAAAGGACCCACAGCTAAATATCACCCAGATGAACAACCATTTCCTCACAACAATAGCTAATTGAACACAGTACTCTGCTCCTCAAAGCCTGTGTCAGGGGGCTAGTGGAGAGCTGCAGGTTGATATTTCTTTCAAATAGGACTCTTAAGAACTGAGTATCTGCAGCTGCTGTCTGCTTTAAGTGGCCTGAGTTAAGTGGCCCAATTTCCTGCAGTGTAACAAAGGCTGAATAAAATGCTGCTGGTTCATCACAAGTGGCAATGGTCAGATAGATGATCCTGTCAGATCAAAAGGATGCACATTACAGGACAAGTTACAAATTACACAATTCACCCAAGTGAATAATCCTGGTCCCTTGCCATTAGTGCACTGAATCAATCCCATCTCCTTAAAATCATGTTTCTGTACAAGGAAACTGCAACAGCAAATACACTGTACGAAACCTAGTTGCAACAGGGTCATGTTTTATGTAAAAATAATGGGGATATGTTGTATGTTCATGTATTTACCAAGCCACACATATGATGATACACACCATATCAGTTAGATATTCACAAACATTTACAGCTGATCTTGCAGAACAATTTTCCACAACACACTGACATCCACCTCCACCACCTGCTGACGACTTTGGCCAGCCATGTAGCTTCCAACAAAACGTAACTGCTGCTGCAACTAATTGTATAGAAATGTAATTTTACAGAGAGGTGGATGTGTGGGTAGTTCCTGGAAGGAAAACGTGGCCAATAAAATCATGTTATGTGATCATGGATAGGAGTTAAGAAACAATGGCCTCCTGAAGATCAGTATGCATGCCAGCTGTGAAGTGACAAACAAATACAGCACATTAGCACATTCTGGATGCATGATAGTAATGTTACTATGCAATGGATTGCTATGAATTTTGAACATAGTACCCAGAGTGACTCAAAGCAGCAGTGTGCCTAATAGTGGCTATATGTTGTAATATTGTTGAATGTGCAATGATTTTATTCCCGGTGTATTGGTCCCAGGACACAAATAAAATGATCAATTTGTTAACAAAAAAAAGAAAAGAAAAAAGGCTTTACAAGGTTTTTTGGTAGAACATTTAACATTTCTCCACAGCTCCATCCTGAGTAAGTGAGCCAGAAGCAGTTCACTGTATCACTGGTCATGTCAGGAGGCTGGTTATGTAGCAATGAAATTATAGTGCTGATGAATTTTATGAAGTTCATTAAATTTCAAATGCCATTGATTAATGATGGGAAATAATATTTAATTTGGCAGTATAATATGGAAGTGGTGGGTCCCAACACCTGCCACTGGACTTTCTTGTTGCAAACTATGTGACTGTGTGATTATAATGTGCAGACTGTAAGGAGAATTAGAGTCAAAGCAGCAAATAAATATAAAATCCCAGTCTCAGAAATCACCAAACAAAACGACCAAATCCTGTCTGACACAACAAACACTGGCCATGATAAGCTTCACAGCTGAAGAACTTGTTGCATGGTTGTTGCAGTGGATTGCATAACATGGGAGTTGCTGCTGTTATATCCCGCTGTCCCAGTCTAGCTCTCAGTTACTAATAGGAGTGGAGCTTTGATATCAGAGCCCAGCGTGTCGTCTGAATGTTTGGACACATCGCATGGAGGTGCAGCAAATCTTCTTCCATGGAATCAGCCATGGCAACATAAGGCCCCCTCTCTGAGTGTGTAATAACTCCAGAGAGCCCTGCTGTTTAGTGTGTGTGTCGGTGTGCGTCTGTGTGTGGTTGGGTGAGGGTGCCATTGTGTGAATTTAGATAGGCAGACAACGAAGCAGGCAGATAGACAGACAGACAGCTAGCTAGCTAGATAGCTAGCTAGATAGATAGATAGATAGATGTGGTTCAGGTGAGCTTGCTGCTCCTTCTGGGTGGCTTGAAGGACGATACTGGCTCATTTGAGCCTCCAGGGTCTCCTGTCAATCTGTCTGCTCCTATCATATCTTCATCTTAATAATGATGAGATACGGGTGCTGCACAGGCCGAGGTCCTCTGATGAATTCACTCATTCTGGCAGGCAGACCCTGACTTATGTACGCACGCACACACCTGAGCTCATGTACAGCAGCAGTCTCGTGTGGCACTGTAGCACTGTGTCTTCTTCTACTGTTGCTGTCGTTAGGATGTTTTATATGTTGTGACATTTCATTTTTTGAAAAGCTTCAATTGGTTGAGCGTCTCGACCTTGTGGACGCACTCTGAGGTCCACTTACTACTAATATGGAGCTTTTCTCTGTCTCCCAAGGCCTTGTTTTGATCATTTCTAAGATATGACCTTTACAGTGGACACAAATAAACCTGGTTATACATGTCTCTGTAGACATACTCCATTTTTATCTGCTCTCTGACTGTCTGTGATAGTGTTAGTCTTTGACTTTTCCAGATCCATACAACGACCAGTGTCATTCCTGTCCTGGTTGACCTACAGTGTTTTGGCAGCTGCTGATGAATCCAGTTTGGTTTCAACTGTACTGGAGTGAGATTTGCTCAACAAAATGAAACCAAGAGTTAAATGCTGCTGCTTGTTCGACAGTAAATGTTTGTGGGGTTTGGTAACAGTGCAGACATTCTGAGGGTGACTCTAATGGGACACACACATTCTCTGGTTGAGACGTAGCAGTTGTAAAGAAAGCTCATTTGGATGTCAGAGCACAAAGCAGCTCTGGCTCCGCTGGGGGAAATCCCTGATTAGTGGCTATGTTGTCTGGTTTCATGAGAGTGGGTTGTTAATGTTAACAAATGCAAAGTGGCTGCAGTGGTCATGAAGAGGAAACTTGATTTATTTCCCAAGTTAGATTTTTTTTTGTGTGTGTGTGTAGTGGGCCAGATGAGCATATGAGTGCGTCTTTGCCTCTCAGTGCATGTTCGTGTGCCTCTGCTGAAGAAGCACTGATGTTTAAAAACTGTGTCATCTGGTACGATCATCAGAGCACAGTGAAATGCCTTCAGGACCATCACCGCCACCACCACCAAGAGAGATTAAACTCACTGCTTCAAAGAAAGCAACGCACCGTCCAGTTCCTCTTAAAAAAAAACAAAACATTGAGCCTTTGCCTGAATTACCACTTTCGTTTGGCATTCGCCTCGTTAAAGACTAATACAAGTGAACTTGAAAGAGGTTTGGATGAAAAACAAAGAGCCGCACAGACCCCTCATCATTTTCTCTGAGCCTTTGGGGTTTTGAGTTTATGGCCTGAGTTCCTGCTTTGTAAATAAACACCAAACATCCGCTGCTCTGCTTTTCTTCACCAAAGGGAAAATTTCAGCATGTGTGTTCAGTGAATGTGAATCTTTGCCTGTACATCTGCATGCAAGTAAAGTTTGGGACTTTTTGTGGCTCTAATTAATTATTTAGTTGACGTATGCATCTATTAGTGTGTTTGTGCTGTTTGTGTGCGTGTAAGCATTTTGGGTTTGCTTCGTGTGTGTGGTTTCCTTGCAGAATAATGGAAGTCATTTTACAGACAGGCACCAAAATACATTCAATGGAGCCAATTCTAAAAGGACTTGTCACGTTTAACACTTCCTATCTCTCTTTTTAAAAACAAGATATGTTAATAGCAACAATTAAATCTGTCAGTGTCCTATTATTATTCACATACTCTGTATGTGCTTGCCAAGTAATTGTTTTTGGACTGAAAGTGACAAAGTGACACAACATTTTTGCAAGACTGTCTGCACAACAGGGAGCACTCTGCGTGAGGAACAATGTGTGTGTCTGTCATTCATTTTACAGTGTTACAGTTCAGCTACAGCTGTGGGGAAGACGACAGGCTCCATTTAATTCCAGACACAGAGGCTGAGGGAGCTTTTGGGGGGAGGGGGGAAGCAGCAATGGGGTATTTTACACATCGGCACATGTCCTCCCTGCACCTTGGGCTGCTGTTGCCTCTCTCTCATCCAGTGCTGTTGGAGATGTGATGAGCTCTGAGAGAGCCCCATCTGCCACAGCATCCAAAGATGACAGACGAGTGGTCACCAGAAAGCTTTATTAATGATGAATTAGGTATTTAAAGAAACACAAAGAGTGGGGCGGCAATCTCTTCAAGTGCACTCAAATGTCATTCTTAGTGATATTATGCAAAAACAGGCTGACAATAGCAAGTACTCAGATCTTAAAAATACAGCAATATACATTACAAGTAACTGTAAAATAATGATTAAGTGCACTTAAGTGCACATTTTGCAGGTTTTTATGCTGTATTATTATTATTGTTAGTAGTAGGACACAACTAATAAATATTTTCATGAATGATTAATCAGGTTATTTTACAAATGAATCATTTAGTCAATAAAATGTGAACATAAAAGTCTATCACTGTGTTCTCATTTGCACTAGTGGTGTTATCATTGCATTTTCAATTTACCATGATAGATAGAAAATTACTGTAATGATGATTAATGGGATAAAAGCTCAGGCTCTACAAATTTGAATTACATGACATTCTTTTATAGTTCAAGCTGTAGTAATATATCATAGTTAAGTAGCCACTGATTATAGTAATGTATGGTAGTTGAGTGGAGAGAATAATAGTTGCCTCTAAAATGCAGTGGAGGAGGTTCACAAGGAATCATCTGTTTATGAAACAACAGCTGTGTGTGTGTGTGTGTGTGTGTGTGTGTGCACCAAAACACAATGTATATATGAATACACTCCAGTGTTAATTCTGGGAACAGATGGATAGATGATTTGAGTCGATGAGCGTTGGACATCATCAACACTGTGACGCTCTGTCTGCTGAAAACAAGCTCAACTCTGTTGTCATGTGGCCCTGAGGAGCAACTGGTTAATAAAACCAGTAGGACAGTCTGTAACATTATGAGCCCCTGGGGATGAGCTGACTTCACTGACACACACACGGGCATGCAGTGAACACATACACACACACACACGGTTGTGTAAGGACATACAGCCATGAGCATGCAACCAACTGCACCCCTCCACTGTCTCTCTCTCTCTTTGTTTTTCTCCATTTCACTGGGAGCATCTCAGGCCAGGTGAGACTTAAATATCTTGTTTAACCCACAAAAGGATGCAGGTAAAATGTGTTTTAATGTAGCCTATAGGGAAAGAGACAGCTGTGAGGGAGTCTGACTGAGAAATCTGAGCATTTATCTCATTGTTAAGACTCCCTTGTGCTCAGGAGAAATAAAAATGCATGTGAGGCATTTTTTATCTGATAATACATGTGCTTCGTGGTTGCCTACGGTTGCTTTTTTTTTTTTTTAACCTCTTTTAGAGTCTTGGTGCAGCACACAATTTCTTCCTACAAATGAGGAAACCAGTGACATTTGAATATATACTGTTTACAAGAAAACATGGAGTTGCACAGTTGGTAGCAGCTCTGTGAGGCGTTTATGTGGCACAGTTGTGTTTTGAGCTACATGTCAGGCCGTATATGAGCAATACTAACATCATGAGGATGTTCATCATGCATTTTAGTTTAGGCTGTTAGCATGCAAACATTAGTTAATTAGCATTAGACACAGTACAGCTGAGGTTGATATGAATTTTCCACACACTTTATTTAACGGCTCAAATCTTTCAAATTTCCTGGAAACCTTCTGGAAAAAGCAGTCCTTGGATATTTCCAAGAGACGTCCACCCAGTTTGCACAGATAATGAAGAAGATGTTAGTTACTACGTTAATTATCCGGCCTTTGGAGGCTGCATTTGAAAACCGATTGTGACAAAGCCATCCCATTTCAAAGACTCCTTCAGATGCAGCCTTCTTTTAGGCAACATATCCCAAGGTTCATTGCACACTGGTGGTGAAAATAACATGGCAGCAACAAATGCACACAGCGTTGTGTTCGAGCTCCGTTCAACAGCTACAAACAAAACTAAGGAACTTAAAACCTCAAAAGTTAAGTGTTGTCAAGGTTGCTAAGTGACAGAGCCAAAACTTAGTGGCAGTAAAGGCAGCACAGCTGGACATGAAAAGCAGAAATAATCTGTGGTCCAGACCGTCTCCTTTGATTCAGCCTTTCAGGTCAACAGTAAGCATGTTGATGTGGTAGCCCCAGCTCAGACCATGAGCTGGGGCTACCACTGATGTATGTTAACCCCTTCTCCAGTAAACACTATGGCTGTCGCTGGTGTTCACCAGCATTAAATCTGACACATGAAACTTTGAATGTAACTAAACAACAGGTAAATTTTCACCTAACCCATTCAACTAACCCTTCTGAATAATTATTCACTTATATCTGGCTGCTACACAATATTTCCTCTTGTCTTTATGACTGTAGCCATGCTCCCTTATAATTAATACCAAATTATATTGGCCTTTCACAGCAATGTCACTGTAATTAACAGCTATTAAAATGATGTGTCTCTGAAATGTTATTAATTTCATTTGGTCATAAACCATAATCCATTTTTGACATGGCAGTACATAAAAAAGTGAATGTGTCACTTAATCAATTACAGAATCATTTTGAATTTTGCATTGTGGTTTAAATTATTTGTGCCATTCATCAGTCAGCTTGGCATCATGTAGCTCTGTGCTAGTGGCAGCTACACTTTACGTTTCATATATTAAATTAAATTCTGCCTTAAGCAAGAACACAAATTTCCTGACTCACTTTCTTGTGTAAAGAGGGCAACACAAGCCTAAAGGTGTCTGTTTCTTTTTCTTTAGAAAAAGGGCTTGTGATGGAGATTTATATACCAACTGGCAAACACCGGGGGAGTGTATGAATGAGTAATACCCTCCCGTGCTGAATACCACTGTGGTGCCTTTGAGCAAGTCACACAACACTGCAGTTGCCATTGGTGCATGTTTGCAACTGACCTTAATTTTTTTTACCATGGTTTCATTTGATTTCTGCGTCAGTGCTGTTTTTACCATCTGTGGCACAGCAAACTCATCTGACTCTTCAGACATAGGAGACTGTGGCCTGATGGATCAGCTAATTTCTTGGTTTGCTTATCAGGATCTCTATATCGATCGAAAGACTCTTTGGTGCTCTAGTGCTAGTGAGTGGGCCTTCTGCACTATTCATTATAGACTTTTCACTGTTTGGTTGTCAGAGGTCAAAAGCATAAATCACTGGACTGTACTCTAGCATGAAGCCCATTTTGTAGCCACACTAGCTGTGTGGATCTGGGGATGGCACATATCCATGGTTCCCATATGTTGAATCATGCAGGCTTCACGACCAAATCCCAGCAAAACGAATGACCCATTCAATTAGCGTAATAAACCTAATGTGTCTATAATACCCACAGTCCTACCTATCAGCAGGCCATCAGGAGTTGTATTTGCATTGTAGCTGCTGCAACAGTTTAACAAAAGTGAACACTTGGTGTGTATTACCTTGCCACTGGTAGTGCACAGTAAGGTGGGCTTGATTCTTGAAAGTATATGAGACTGTAACTGTTGTTGTGATTACTTCATCATTATATCACAATAAGTCTGCTAACAACAAAACAGAGACAGAAGGTTACAAACAAGCATTTAAACAAGCATCATATTCACAAATATATTTATTTTCTGACAACAATAACGTCCAAATTCATGTAATAAACAATAAACACTAAACTAAACTAAACAACAGCTTGTTTATTATTTATTCTTCACCTGACCTCATGGTTAACAGCTTTCCCATATGTTTATTAAAACAAATTCCAATGTGTTGATAAGAACTGAACCATATGTTACAATGTGGGGATGATAAACTAAGATAAACATGGAAAATATCAGCATCAACATATTTACATTGCACAGTGTGAGGTTATTAGCATGCTGACATTGGCCTTTCGCTCAAAGCGATGCTGTGCCTTCACACAGAGCAGTGGAGCATGTAGACTCTTGGTCCTGTTACGTACTTACTGGCAGTGTGGATTAACTAGTCAACACAGATCTCAGTCACAGCCTACAGACCACACCATTAAGTTTAAGAGTGAAATATTTGTTTTGATGTCATTGTCTCAAACTACATTGTGTCTAGTGGGCTTGTCCTGCATAAAACTAAACATATAAATATGTCAAAAATATTTTGTGTTAGCTTTTATGTGAACCACAGCCTAGATGTGACAGTGGAAAGATGAAAAAGACATCCACTGGTCAGTAGGTCACTGCTAATTCACCCACTTAGAACTGTTCTCCTGTCAATGTTGCAGAGCGTTGGACTCCCAGTGTGACCAGCAGCTACAGCAGTGACAGAAAAATGAGCATTTCTGGGCCCCAGTTGTAAGATTCACCCATCTGGGGACCACTATATGGTTTATAGCTGCGATGACACAGAAAGGAAAACCGTGACACAGAAAAGAAAAAAAAAAAAAAAAAGCCAGCAGAGATTGTAGCCTAATGGGTTAGTGTTCCAGTAGTGTGCCTTTCTGCACCAGGAGATGATGTGATGTAAGGCTACACAACAGCAACTGCTCTCAGCCAGCAGTGTCATCGTGCCCTGGTCTGCCTTCATATCGCTCATGACGGAGTCTCCTTGCATATTCATGTGCCAAGGGAAAAGGGTTTTGTTGCTCTGAGAAACTAGTAAAAGTCAGGTGTTAAATGTTTAATGGCTGCTGCTGTGCTGAACTTTTAGGGATGAACGTTGGTGAAATGAAGGGATGAATGTAGGATAGTATGGAAGAGGCTGAAGAAAGAGGCATGATGGGAGTTTCTCTATAGCATTGGTTTGCAGGGGTCCCCAGAGGGCGCCCAGCCCCGCCACAAATATACACACAAAGAAATGCATGAATAAACAAGTCTTTGCATGTGACTAAGTCTGAACGTGATAAGCTGCAGCATAGGATGTTTATTTCCATTTAAGCTTGGATGGAAAACTGGGGCTGCAGAGCGAGAGCTGACCCATTCATTCTGAGTCATGACAAACATTTTGGAAATGAATGCCTCGAGTTGGGTTTGGCAAAAATGGGGGGAAATCTTCACTGTCCACAAGCAGTGATGTATCGATGTACTTTTATGCAAAACTCCAAATCTCCCAGTAGCAAATGCTTCCTGGAGGTTTGTGGTCTTTGCTGATGTCATGTTACATTATTTCTAAGTACTTGACTCAGTCTAACATTTAAAAAGTTTAAACTTATTTCTTGATTCACTGCAGATCGAAGGAGAAATCTTGTGTGATCCTGCATCACATACACTATAAAGCATTTGCTTCTGTCCTCAACGAGCTGCCA
Organism: Selene dorsalis; assembly: GCA_900303245.1. Classification (NCBI taxonomy): domain Eukaryota; kingdom Metazoa; phylum Chordata; class Actinopteri; order Carangiformes; family Carangidae; genus Selene; species Selene dorsalis. The sequence goes on from OMNW01002929.1 coordinate 24,222, forward strand.
TGGTGGTCATATAAGTTAACAGGATGTACAGTATCACTGTGGATGTACAGAGAGTAGCTGCTGTCGAAGTCAAAACTATAACTTTAAAATTATAGGATGGTGCCAAACCACAAAGTTATCTGGAACACACGCTCTCTCAAACCCACTCTCTCTGGTGAGACTGTAAAACAAGATGCTATAACTTACAAATTGGAGGCTATTCAATAGTCAAACATCTTGGTTGCTACCGGAGTAGACGAAGAAGTATATTTTGAATTACTGCAGTATAAAAAAATATTGTTTCTGTAAAACTACAAGAAGATATTATTACAGTGTGGACTTCTGCACAATCTGCAACAGTTTATGTTGTTTTTTGTTCATTTCTTATGTGGGTTCGACTTTGTTTCTGCATAGCTCTTAAATGCAGTGTTGACCAGCCAATTTGGACATCAGAAAATATTAGGTTTTACCATAAGGCCATGAAGTCAGAATGATAATTATACTCCCAAACCTCTGAAATAATCAAATTCCCATAACCCACATTACATTACATTCAGCTGTTTTTGACCAAATCCTCTGATGAACTTTACAAACAAAGCAAAAGAACAACAAGAAAAACCCAACTTTATTTTAATTCTTGATAACCCTGGTTACATTCACTGACAGGGAAACATGGTGTACAATTTTCTGAAGTTGCTCTGTTGGATCTCTCTCATCCCAGTCACGTTTCACAATGAAATGTTTTACTCCTGAGATGTCTTTGATTCTATTTAAGTCAGTCAGATAGCTTTTTGACCCCAGCCCTGCTCAAAACAGCACAAACAAACATCTGCATGTAAAAATGTAGTTCCTCTCACCACAGCTCTGCAGGGATATTTCCAGGGCCCTTTCCCAGCTTCCCTTACTTTAGTCTCAGCTTCAGGGTTTGTTCTGCATCGAATCGATGTGCCCTCTAATCGCCAGGCCACAACAGCTGCACCGGCTCTGGGCAGGGCCATGCCATGCCAAGCTGCTCCACGGGGGTTAAAGTTGAAACCCACGCCTCTCATTTGGGATATATCTGGGGGAGTTAATCACAGAGCTGAGAGAAGCTGAGGTAAACTGTGGCCCATTCATTACCCTGCTCCCTGCACACATGCACTGAGTGGTTGTCAAGGCTGGAAAAGCGCTAAATAAATGCAGTCCATCTACCATTTATATCCTACTCACATGCATAGGTGTTAACTTATGTGGAAAATATGTGCACGCTTGCTTGTTAAGATTTTAAATGTTTTATTTAGAGCCATTAGTGTCATTAATGTTCATAAGATTTAGAATAGATTAAGGCTTTATACACACAATGACATCTTCACATCGGGCTTAACAGTGCTGTTGCTCTTCCTCAAGGGCAGGAGTAAATGTCTCATCCCATCACCTTCCTCCTCCTTCTCTTCCTTCACCTCATATTCAGACTTAAATAAAGGGCAGATATGCTTCTCACCCTTCTTTTTCACCTTTGCTTGCACTTACACTCCCCACAGAGAATGAGGACGACAGCAGAGTGCAAGAGATGGTCAAACAAAAAAAAACCCAGGTGTCTCATAAAAAAAAACACAACTGGGTGTGACTTTAAGTTCACAGCATCATTATCACAACAGTTTTTTTTACCTCCTGAACTGATGCAACACAGGGGTCGTGTTTGCAATATGCCTTATTATGCCCAGACCATCTGCACTGTTTTCTGAGTGCAATGAGGGCTTGGAAGTAACTGAGAGCATGTACAATAAATTTAAACCTCAAACAATCACACACCCACATTAAGTTAGTGTGCGGTGGGTGCTGCTGTTGATTGTAGCTACCTTTAATCCAATTCAGCATCATTACTGCATAGACATCACTTGTTAATTTTCTGATATGTTTCATAACCACCTGATATGTTTTGGAAGCAATATGATCTTGAGGGAAATTGGATTCTTTTTAACTGCAGTACTGTGAGTACTGCTGTCACACAGTGAGATGTGTGATGGCTGAGTTTGAATTCAGAGGGAAAATGTTCTTATGCCTGCGCGGTTGTCACAAAGGTACTCTGACTTCCCCCCACAGTGCAAAGACAGACATATCAGGTAACTTGATGAGTACAGTAACTTGTGCTGGAGGTTGTTGAGCAGTTCTTTAAAACTCTGGCTGTGGCCTGGGTTTTCAGTGTTTTCCATTCTATCACTTTTTAATCACAAAATGAAATCAGAGCAAAAATCGCTGTCATCATCACTGCTCTCTTCTCCCAGCTTCTCTGTAAATTTTAAAGATGCCTTTAAATGTTGCACACAGCTTCTGTTGTGTATAGAAGAGAACACAGATTAAAATAGTACAATTGTATAAAATAATTCCCCTCGTCCCATTTTAACTAATAAAATCTCAAATGTCAAGAAGAAGAAAAAATGTAGACGTTTCCATTATAAGCATATTTATAAGCTTAGGGCTCATTTACAGTACAGCTGCTCTCTACATAAGAAACTGTCTAAATTTCAGTGACATGTGTTCATGACCATTTGCAGACAAGGGCCTCTGCCTCAGCATTAAACATGTGGAATTACCCAGAGGGAATATGAAAGACATTTTTATCAAACACTGCAGTTTCCACTAAGCCGTTCTAATTTAGTACATCACCATTTGCATGAAAATGTGTGGATGTAATAGACCCAGAACTTGACACAGCAATGCTCATGCTTTCACTTCAGTAGGAAGTGAAGGGTTGATACTCTAAGCCCAGTTTTACTCTCTCTTCATCGTCAAGTGTGGAGGAGTAGATGTGCTCAGAGTTAGCAGCAGGCTACGCGTGACATTTCAGCTGCCTCTATCAGTGCTCATTGGTTGGCAGAAGAAACATTTTGTGTTCTGTTTTGACTCGAGGCAGTTGTGTTAACACACACACAATGGTTTGTCACAGTGGTCCATGCACAACAGAGAAGATAGTGAGGGAGGGATGCAAAAGGGGGAACAGAAAATCAAGGTGGACATGAAGGGAGTAACTGTAAAAAAGAAATTCAAAGGGGTGGAGCTGAAGGAAAAGAGGATGTAGTGTTTGGGAAGGGTGCAGGAGAAAGTAAAAGATGGATGGTAAAGGAAACGAGGTGTAAGGATGGGTCAGCAGCAAGGCTTAAAAGCAGAGCAGGTTACCTTGTCTCTGGGTACCTAAATTTTTCCCCATCTCTTCATTATTTAGCCAAGTAAGCCTGTTCATTCTTCCACCTCTATGAAATATTAACACTGCTGTTGGCTCAGGATAAGAAGGCACAGCGACAGAAAAAGGCTGATTCAAAGGGTCAGGATGTGGGTCACTGAGAAACAAACTGCTTAGTCACACTGATGGTAACAAATCCAGGAGACTAAATATTGATACAAAGCATAATAAACCACAACAAAAAGTGAAGTCTCTATAATGTATACTTTATTTATTCTTCCACTGACTTCATCATGAGGCAGCCACACATCATGCTCACTCAGGCTCCATTTGGACACCTAGGATCACCAAGGAATCCATCAAGAACCTCTCGTCGTGCTCCTCCCTCTCCTTTCCTCACCCCATTTCCGAGGAGACTCACTGATGCAGAACTAATGTTCCAGCATGCATGATGAGGAGGACTTTTGGATTTTGTGGGCCACACATCTCTGGGTATAGACTGCGGTTGTGATACCAGACAGAATAGGGGCCACGATTATCGAGTCCATCCCTCGAGGCCACATGCCGGGTAAAGAGGAGAGGATGGGAGCAAAAAGCAAAGCAGGAAGAAGAACAATGTTGGACACAGATTATGCAGTTAATCCAAGTTCAAATTTAAAAAAGATCCTTCCAGTGCAGAGCCAATGTGACACTTATGGATTAGAGTGTGATGCAGGTGGATGAATGCAGCTGCAGGCTGCAGGTACAGAAAAAAATCAGTTTTTCTATTATTGTTAAATAAACAATCATTTTATCAATCAGACAATTATATTAAACAGAGAAAGCTGCAAAAATTCATATTTAAATCAAGTTATATTCCAAACTCAAATGTATTTATAAATTTAAAAACAGCTGTCCAAAGTGTTAGTAAACCAAGAGGCTGGAACCATCAGATGTTGTGTGTGATCACAGTGTCTTTGAATCTCCAGCTGACTGCCTCTAGTTTATCATCTCAGTGTGTTCAGTGACTGCTACCTGCTGTAACATAAATCCAACGCACCCCTTCACCTCATAGCAGGTAAGTAAACTACGATGCCCCGCCCACCGTTTGGCCTTGTTAGCCTGCTGCACCGCTAGCCTGTTAACTGCAGTAACACCTGCTGCTGGTGGAGCTTCTAAATGGAAGCTAACCTGCTACAACTTTCATAATGTAGCCTCATGATGAGGTTGAGGTTGTGCAGGAATAACTGTTGGCTTTGATCACTGCTGCCACTGGCTGCTTGTTTGTAGCATTATTAATTGCTGTCCCGTGAAGCTGGAAGATGAGTTTTCCTGTCCTGCTGTTAGTCCTGCACCACAGTGGATCACTGCTTCACATCACTGAGGTAAGAGGTGGCAGCTTGTGCTGACATGCATGTTTTCAGCCGATGTTGTGTTCTCTCCTGTTTTTGTGTGGCTTGCATGCTGATGAGAAGTGTTTACTTCTGTGCTAACTGAGGTTTACTTATTTGTAGTAGCATGGCAGTATGTAGTTTCTCTATTGTGCACAATAGGATTTGCTTTGCTTTTATGTTGCTGATTGTAGAAGTGTGAACACTCATGTTTGTGTCTCCTGAGTTTAGTTTTCTACTTGTCATAGTTGTGTCACATACATTTCATTCATTCTTTATTCAGCCCAGCATGAGAGGTGTATGAAGTCATAGGAGGTGGCAGTTGGCTTCACTATTTTTGATAAGCAGATGTGAAGAGCTGAGCCGCAGTTAAACCTGCTGCTGCTGCTGAATGCTTCTCCAGGCTTAAGCTTATTATCCATAAAAGTCTGATCTGCATGGATATCTCCCAAAACGCATTTTACATTTCAGTCACATCTGATCATGAAATTTGTTAACGGCAGAAAGTTAGAAAAAAAAGAGAAAGGAACTCACTGCTAAAAGCTGGATAAAACTAGGTCAGGTTGGTTGTAAAAGTAACAAAAACATGGTATCCTCTGATAGAGGCTTTTTAAAGTCACAGTGAACCATGTAAAATCAGAGATGGCAGAGGACTCACTCACTGGCTATAGTGTTGGGAGACTTGAAGCACAAAGAAATAAAATAATAATAAAGAAAAAAAAGAAATAAAACATAATGCAGGTATGTGCCATTTCAAAGAGTCAAAGACCTGCATTCAAAATCCTACATAAAGTGGTAAATGTAAAACTGCTGGTTCTGCTGTAAAATTGAGCTGAGTGACTGAAATATTAATATATTATACTATTAGAGCTGTGTAAACAGTGGTTTGGTGTTGTAGCTGGCTGAGTTTGGTAGTTTAGCTCATGGAGAAAATAACAAAAACTTCCATGCAGACCCAAAAGTTAATGTATTTCCTGCTGTAAAGCCCAAGGCTCATCTGGTATTGTATATCAGGGGTACACCACTGAGTCTATTTATCTCCCTCAGTTCACTACATATGTTTCTTACGACGTCTGGTGGAAGAGTTGCCATCTATCTGTCCATCCATCCTTTTATCACATTACTTGTAAAAAAGTAAACCACAACCTCACCACCCAATAAGGAAAACTCATACAGCAGATGTTGTTATTGATACATTTGAAGAGGAGACTGCTCTTCCTCCTCATGTTGTCGGTTGCAGCCCGGAAATACATTAACAGGAGAAGTGCTGTGTAACTAGAGGCATCTTTCGCTCCAACACTATACATCACCGTCTTGAAAAATCTCCTCTGGCATACAGACATGGAAGAAAATGTGGGGAGACAGCAGAGACAGTGTGGTTAATTGGGTTTGGAGAGGATGTTTTAAATGTTGTACAGCAGAGTTCAACTTGAGAGCGAATGGCTGAAAAGAGCAGACGTTGAGAGTGTTGGAGTTTGTTTTTGCCAGTATTGTTCTTGTTCTTGTTCTTGTTCTTGTTCTTGTTCTTGTTCTTGTTCTTCCTCAGAAATCCTACTTTCCAAGTTCCCATGCATGAAAAATCACCAAACTTTGCACAAAGGTCCAGTCTCAGATTTGCTCAGATGCAAGGACATGTCAATGTTCCTCATGTAGCCCCAATACTTTAGAAACTTTTCTACGGTTAAACCCAGTGCAAATTATTAAGTCCATCACTCTGTTTTTTTCAAAAACTGTAAAATCTATGAAACCTTTCTTCTCCCACAATTTTTGCTCAGTTGACACCAAATTTGCTACACTGCATCTTCAGACTGTCCTCCACAAAACT
>OMNW01002933.1:2842-13179 GCA_900303245.1 Selene dorsalis
TTTTTTTTTTTTTTTTTTTGTCTGTGCAAGTTCACATAGTTTCCACCTCAGTCAGTAATTCTGTGCATCTCTTCTTGATCTGGATCGTATTGAATCAGTTGTGTTGATCAAACAATTGGACTGTGTTTGTGAACAGTAATTTTGATTTTGTTAAGGCAGGACAGCTGCACAGTATATCCTTCGCTAATAGTTTTTTTATTTTTTTTGGATGAACTGCTCGTCCATCGTGGCTTTGATTTTCTTCTTCTGATGTCTTCAGAGATGCACACTTAAATCCTTGATTTGTCTCTCTTTCCCTTTCTGTATGTCTGTGGTTGTCCAGGTGCAGTCCTGCTGGTCAGCGTCCAGGGCATCGCCGTCAACATGGATCCTGTCTTCTGCACATGGTTGCTATATCAACCTCACAGAGTTAGCAGCAGGCAACAGCAACAGGTACATGATCCTCTCACCTTCTTCTCTCCTGGTTCTTTGTGTGACCGCTGACGACAGCATTTTTTTTTTTTTTTTGGGTTGGGTGGCTGTCGGCTTTTTCTTTCTCTATCATTCTCCCTGCTCGCTACTGACTGACTGACTGACTGACTGACTGACTGACTGACTGACTGACTGACTTTCATTGCATGCGAACATGTCATCAACCTGCCCTGAAATTAAACGAGAAAAAAAATGCTTTTATTTTTTATGTATTTATTTTTTAAATATGATCTTTTTCCCTGTCCTGTTGGGAGAAACCACCACCCTCCCAGGGCAATGTTAGAGGAAACGCTGGAGTCTGCAGCACATGTAAATGTCTGTAATTCGTCCTCCCTCCCTCCGCCTCGCCTCCCCTTTCCCAGCTACCTTTTTCCATGTGCTTTGCTCCCTGTCTTCCATCCAGTCTCTCTCTATTTATTTGACAGGGGTCATGGTGATGGTTATGGACACTGAATGCTCTGTGCCCACACTACACACACTCCACACGAACACACACAGCAGATATGCTCAGCCTGATTGCCTTGGATATAGCACAGGTTCACCCCATAAAGGCACATAAATATATATTGTACTTGAAAGTATCATATTGTAATACTTTTATTGTGTGTGTTTTTTTTTTTCACGGAGTTGCTCTGTTTTATGGCTCCTGCAGTTTGGAAAGGCTGTTGGCATGCGTGTGTGTGTGTGAGAGACAAAGAGAGAGGGAGTTAATTGCACCAACTCCTCACTCTGGAGGTTATTGCTGTATGGGGTTAAACACATGTTATGAGTTGAACTGCAGCCAGTGTGAAGGATACACAACATTGGCTGCTGTGTGTCTGGACATGCTGCAGCAAGTGTGTGTGTGTGTGTGTGTGTGCATGTGTGTGTGTGTGCATGTGTGCCTGTGTTCATGGATTTGTTTCTGTAAGGCCATATACCTCAGCTGCCTGTCAAGGTCCTCTCAAGGCCTTACTGCCTGGACAAGGCTTTCAGCTGAAGGCCATTCAGCAGCCTGTGAAGGACGCTGAGTAGTTAGTGTCAGGATGGCAGGAAATGATGAAAAGTGGAAAACAAAACAAAGAAGGCACATTAACAGGTATGATACAGGAGACACCAGAAAGTACAAGACATTATTGAAAAGATGAGGGGATAAAGGAGAGGGAGTTTTATTTAACAATAAACCAAAGCTACCGCTAAGCGAGCAGGAAACAGGAGAAATCTGTGACACAGGCAGATGTTCTGGGGAAGCACATGGTGAAGAGAAACGGATAGAGAGAGAGAAGAGAAAAAAAAATAGGTTGAAAACCAAACAGGCATTTGCCTTGGCTTCACCCCCCCTGGGATGTGTGGTGAAGGAGTTAGCTCATATTATGTCATCCAGCAGGTATGAGCGATGATCACTGGGTAATGTACAGTACCTGCTTTTAGCACCAGGGATTAAAATGTGGTCGAGCACAAAAGGCGTATTTTTCCATCAAGTGTGCAAACTTTTCGACCATTTTTGAATGTTCCTGTTACATATTAACCATCAAATTGGTCGTATGGATTGCGTGCACTTCATTTTGGTGACCTTTATATTCTCTGTAATAAGAAGTCCCCAAAGTATTTTAGGCTGTTTTCTTTTTCCAAACATTCACATGTTGTTAAAACCTCCTCCTGTAGACAGTGTTTATGAATCTCCACCTAAAAAAAAGTATTTTGAACATTCTCATATACTCAACAGTCATTAACCTGATTATGATGGGGCAGCTAACCTACTGGCCTTATGGTATTTAATTCACCTTATGTCAAGTTGCAAGAACCTAAGAGGGATTTGGCCTCGTACCTCAGTCGGTAGCTTCAAATACTAATGTAATTTGGGGGCCCATTTTTAATGTTACCACAACCGGCATTTGGGTCCTGACCCAGTCATTGAAAAACAACTGCATCAGTACGTGTATGTGTGTGTGTGTGCTTACACAGGCTGCAGTACGTGGTTGGCCTGTGGCCTTGTGCAGCTGCATCATAGCCTAGTGGCGCTGCTGGCTGATGCTAATGGGGTTTCCTTATTTCAGACCAATCTTCCAGTCTTCTGTCTTTCAGCGATCTGTGCGTGTGTGTGAGTGCGTGTGTGCGTGTGCCTGCCAGCAGCATGGGAGACTGCTCAAAAAAACAGGGAGCTGTCACTAGTCCTTGTTGGTCTTGGATGCCTCTGTTGTGTTCCACAGCATTTTTCTTTCCTCTTTCTCTCTCCCTCTGCCTCCCTCTCTGTCTTGCACCGTGTTAGTGATAGGCCGATTGATGACATTTTTTTCATAATCACATCGGCCAGTTGAACAAAAAATGTACGCAGACACTATAGACAGTAGTTAATGTAGCTGTTGGAGCAAAATAATAAGACTTACATTTTGAGCTTTGAAGGCTCAGAGTAGTTAATTATCGCTGCTCTTAAACAGGATTCACAGTGTTTACTGTCTGTATAATTACATTTACTGCTGTCTGTGAATGAGAAAATACAAACAAAAGTAGTCTGGTGTTGTAACAGTTGTGTTCGCTTCATGATTTGTGAGCTTGTTGCTGAGGCTCGGTGTTCAGTGAGGTTGGGACCGTTCATGGGAGGAAAAGGAACAGAATCAGGCTCAGTGGGGAAAATGCAGAGAAACTTTGTTTCCTACTTTACAACTTACAGCTCATAAACTGTGACTACTGAGTAACCTTGTTTAACAGGGGCTGTAACCAAAACAAAGAGATGCTGCTACTCTGCACAACACTGATTATTATTTTTATGTTTATGTAAGTTCGCAATTTTTATTCTCTCTCAAAAGCACTTAAACTTGACTTATTTTTTATTCCTAATCATTTTACAAGACATTTAAGGTTATATTTTTTAATTTAAAATAATTGCACAGAAGACAGTGTTCAATAGCTGTTATTAAATACGTATCTTTTATCAAGAAAAAGAACAATATTGGCTTCATAAATCAGCCACTGTGGCCAAACTTTACACGGAACAATGATGTTACAATACATAATACACCTTACAACATGCTCAGTCTTTTCAAGGACTAAATAAAACAACATTTATTGGAAATAAATTCATGCGATTTGTTGTTTACCTTCCTATGACCTCACAGGTGTTATGTCATGCTGTGATGTCATTGCAGAATCCCGGTCCAGCCTCATTGGCCAAGAGGAGAGAGGACGAGGCGTCAGTCGGGAGCACACCACTGGCCAAACAGCCCTCCAACCAGGCCTCAGACTATGCCAGCAGCCCAGTCAAAACCAAAACAGTCACAGGTAGGTTTGCCAGCCTCACACACTGCTCCACAGATATTATATTTAAGATCTCACTGTGACTTTGCACATCATATGATACCATAACATTAAATCTGCACAGCGGAAGATTTACACACATAAAGGGAATAGGTTTGGCTCCGTGTTTTGTATAAAGATTAATATTCAGATGAAAAGTGCAGTGACATTTACTTCTCCCCTGATGTTTGCAATTACTGCCACTGTTTGTGTGTTTAATGATGCAGTCTTTCAGTAGTGGAATAACAACAGTATTTAACCTTGTTTCTATGCAATGATGCCACGTTACTTTTTACTGTTACATAACACGGCGACAACTCACTGACAACCAAGTGAACCCATTTCTCAGAGGACACCACACATCCAGGCATGTGCTCCTCTGTGTTTCCTCCTCTGGTTGTACTACTTATGGGTCTGTGGGCTCCGTATGCCCAGAATCAGTGAGTGACTTGGCTGTGTGAAGTTTCCTCTAAGGCCAGTTTTCCACTCAACACCAACCAATCACAATGTTCAGTCCACATACACACATGTACAAATCCAATAACACACATGCACACACACAGACACACACACACACACACACATATGCAAGCATGTATTCAAAGGCAGGTCTCTACAGGTACATATCTGTACATGTGACCTGTGGACACTCACACAGTCACACAGCGCTGCTGTGGACTTTCCTTAGAGCCTCTCCAGAATTTTCCAAGTGGATGCCATCTCTAAGTAGGAAACTCTGAACATGTTTGATGGAGATGGACAAACAAGAGAAGCAGAGGAGTGCAGGACAGAGATGAGGGAGGACAGAAAAGATTTAGTTCCACAGTTTCATGAAGGATGTGATCGTTTGTTTTAGTGTCAGAAACGCACAGTGAGGCCAAGCAGCAGGTTACTGGTTTCTGTTGATTGCAGCACGACAGGTCAGCACTGTATTCTCACACTCATTCATCAAGTGTGCAAATGTAGTGCAAAAAGCCCTTGTAATGGTATTTTCATTAGCATGAGGTATCTGTTTAGTGGACCTCAGGGATGTTATATTGCATCCACACACACACTGGCAGATACATAAACTGTACACATGCTGTACTGTACAGCCCACATGTACTCTTACACTCGTACCTGGGAGGATGGCTGGAGCAGTTAGGAGCTGTCCATGACACAGCGCAGAGCCTCGCTCACTGCTGAAATGGTTTTCATTTAATTCTTGTGGTTATTTATAAACCTAATAGGCCACCTCTCATGTTCCTCTATAGATATTTTAATGAATGCGATCCAGTGGAATGTCTTGGCTTGCGTCTTTTAACTGAATTAGTCACACAGTTTAAAAAATGAATAAATAAATACATTAAAAGGCCTTTCCCAGTCTCTGTTGTTTGACTCTCTGAGTGTTTAGGCTCCAGGTCCTCTAAACACTTTAACGGTTGAAACATTCTCTGCCAAAGCATCGCAGTGACGAGTCGGGGGAAATAAGCAAGTAGTTGTTTGTCTTTTTTTCTCTCTCTTTTTTAAGTTCCTGGGAAATGTGTTCCCAACAGGAGTGATAATTCCCTGTTTTGGGTGAAGTCATCTTGTAGCTGTAAATAACATTGCATGTGTATGACGTCCCCCCATGTCAAGTGTTTTGATAGGAAAAATGCTCCTTTGACATTTCAGAGTCTAAAAAAAGGCCATTAGAGTTCTTTCCTCGCTCGCTTTAAAAGCTCACAGCTGAAAGGTCACACCGCCTTTTCCTCCCGGTTTTCCCTCTGTTCCTTGTTTCATCCAATATGCACTAATGGCTTTTCCATACCACAGCATCTTTGCTTACTCACATCTCAGCAGTATATTCTCTCATTAGAGGTTGTCGGTAAATAGTCACCTTGGCTACGGTGCTGCACACAAAGCTACATCAGGCTGTAGCTTGTCAGCAACACTAAACACTGACTATCAACATGCATGACCTCCTGTTCGCCAGCTGTCCATCTCTCTGACTGCTTGTCCATCTTCTGCTTTTTCCTGTTTGTGGAGCTGTTTTGTTTTCTGTCTGGCTAGCTTTGTGTTTGTCTTTCTGTTAATATTTTCTTTCTTTTTTTTTTTTGCGGCCTTTTTTCTTTCTTAGTCATTCTTGTTTGCATTTTTGTCATTCTGTCTCAATCTGTCTCCCACAGAGATGTTTGTAAATGACGGAAAAATGAAGGTATGCCTGATGAGTGAGAAGTGGACAGCACATCTGGCCCTGAAACTATGTTTAGTGTTTGAAATATTTGTATAGGGCATCTTATTGTTAAGCTGCATTAGTCAGTGAGAAACATACACTGAGCCGGACTCGAGCTCTTCCTTATCCAAATATTTCTCTTTGAAGTGAAAACAAGACGTTGGTCACCAGGCGCTGGTACTCTACTGTATTTTGTTCAAATCCAGCCCTTTAGCGCTTCCACTCTTCCAACTCTCCACACTGGAATGGAGCTTGTCCGTAAATGAATAGCATCTACTCTGGAAATCACTGCGGTGTTACAGGAGTAGATGTAATGAAACGTTACAAATTGTTTCCGTGAGCAATCAGAATAAGAAAAGGCATTTAGCCCTTGTGGTTTTAATTATGGTGAAACAATAAGCCTCCCTGCCGTCACAGGATCTTGATAAACTGCAGCTCAACACTATAGAGAAGCCTACAGTGTAGCAGGTACTCTGTTCCCCCATCCCACATCCTTGTTACATAATAATGTGTTCCTGTTCCTGCAATTAACTATTTTGTTTCCCTGTATGCAAAGACAATTTCATGTCATGAGCCATGGAAAAAAAAAACAAAAAAAAAACAGGAACTCGACATCTTCCAGGTTTTGTTGGATGGTGGTGATATTTGATACGCTGAGATTCATACGTTGAAATTCTGTTCCACCTCATTTCTCTTAATAATCCATTGTTCCTGTGATTAATAGGGGGATGATAAATGTAATGTTAAGTATTCATATTCCCCAGAGTGGGCTGACCACAGTGAGTTACATACTTAATACACAGATACTTGATAGGTACACTGATTCATCCTGATAGGAACACAATGGATGCTTTGGGTCAGAGTTAGGAAAGTTGTGTTTTTTTGCGCCTGCTCAGGTAAAAATCCACCCAAAAAACAAATTTCACATGTTTTTCACCCTGCTAGTGTGAAACTTCAGAACCATGGTTTTGCCATGGTTCAAGGTCATGGGAATAACATATGTGGGTATGTGTTGTTAGGGTGGATTTTCCCTTGTAAAGCTTTCCCCCAGTCATTTCTTGAGAAGAGCTGTCGACATCTAACATGTTATGATTAGAATTAGGCTCTCTAAAGATGATTTATTAATTGCTTTACCATGTGTGGCTCACACTGCGAATAAGGACCGGGATGTTTAAACAGGAGGGAGATGATGGGAGCTCTCTCTGGTCTCGCTGTTATGCTAAAAGAAAAACACTGGGCAGGATCAGCGCTTCAGTCAAACCTTGTTATTAGTGTATTGTGTTGGTTCTTTTTGTGGTATTTCTAGTTTGTTGACTGTTAACTGAACATAAAACCGATCTCTGCTTTTTCTCGTCAGCAGGATGGATTTCATTTCGAAAGCCATTTATTCATCTGGTGTGCATCCACAAACTTATCTGTGATCACCACGTGTTTATTCGGGGATATCTAATCTACCCATTTAGCTTTGGTTGGATCAATAAGCCAGAACGATATACTGAGAACACGCTTCAGTGTAGCAGATGTGAATGCAGCGCAGAAATGACAACTATAACTTATAAAATATGTTACCGTTACAAAATGTTGTGTATAAGAACTTTTACCAGTGTTTTCTGTTGGAGACAGAAAAGCACCTAGCGACAAATGTAGCAGCAGTTTGGAAGAACCTCAGACATTTTCCATAGAGCGGAGTCACCAGCATCGCCCTGCGAGTGTGAGGTCAAGCTTTTCCTCTGCAGACACACCTCTCTATGCTGCCTTTCTCCCTGAATGATCGTATGACAAGTGTAAATGGCCAAAGTCGTAGAGTAGCCATTGTCTAACTTCATGTGTATGGTGATTTTGTCCAATGACATCATGACTATAAAATAAGGATTTTAGCAGCAGCTTGGAAATGTCGTGTGGGCGCGTGCTGGTTAACGTGTAGTCTTAACAGGTCACGTTGCGGTGATTTATTTTTGAACTCTTTTTGTTCCCTTGTCTGAAAACGGATTCAATAAACATAAGAACAGCCTTAATGGACATTTGGTTGTATACTGTATATGTCAACACAGAGAGGAGGAGAGAAGCCAATAGATCAAGGCATTTGATGACACAGCCCAGTCGTACTCAGTGGAAATGAAGTTGTTCAAATTCATTTTTTTGCTCATTAATCTACGTTGGTAAATGTAATTGATTTGACATATTTTGGAAAGGCACACACGTGTCTCCATAAGGACTCCTGGACAAAGTGAGGAGTCAGGTGGAGAAGAGATATGACCAACAACCTAATAGTCACTCTGGCTGAGCTCCAGAGATCCTGTGTGGAGGCTGGAGAAACAGAAGGTCAACCACCACCACCACCACCACTGCAGCACGATGCTAACCAAGGCTTTATAGAACAGTGGCCTGCAGGTTCAACCCCCAAGAGACCAACAGGCAATGATCCAAAGCACACTGTGAAGAAAACGCAGCAGTGGTTTGGTGTCCTTAGGTGGCCCTGACCTCAAGAAAGGTCGTCCCCCACCTCTCCCCGTCCAACCTGGCAGAACTTAGGAGGATCTGTGGGAAGAAAATCTCCACATTCATGTGTGCAAAATTTATTGCATCATACTCAAGAAGACTTACGGCTACAATCACCGCTTTGATTCTTGTGTCAATATGGTATTTGTGTATCATATATAATGATGATGATGATGATTGATGAGTGAAAAAATGAATTAATGCAATTTTAGCAGCAACATGACAAAATATAAGAATGTGAGTGGTCAGATTAATGTCCTGGGTTTTGACCTCTGCTTTTCTAGATTATCATTTGGCACTTATCTCAGTAGCTCTTAAATGTCTGTTTTAATGTGATTCCAAATACATGTCCAGTTATATGACAAAGTCAGTTTTAGCTGCATGTTTATTGCCAGCATATATTTTCTCAGGAGACTCTAGCGGGGGGATTGTAATCACCGCAGCAGACGTTTTACTTTTCAGCCTTCAGTCATCTATCGAGGTAAACAGAGGGGAGATTTGCAGGTCGCTTGCCAGTTGGAGTCAACATGTGTTTGAACTGCCATTCACAGGGATGTCATGGGAATAAACACATGTGACTTGTGTGAGGCTCAGCAGCAGCAGCGAGCCAACTGGACTGCCACTGGTGCTGCTGCTCAGTTGGCCTTCAGACGTGGGCGTCATGAGGTTCTTATAGGAACCTTTATATTGGCATTTATTCCAAATTAAGTAACAGTAAGCAGCTTTATTTTCTTTCAAGGGGACTGATTCCTCCCTAAGATTATGTGGTCCAGGATGTACACCATGCTGGGCCCCACCACCGCAAGAAATGTGCATGCTAACTTTGCATTAAAGTGCCCAATGTGAAAATATAACTTATTAACATACAATGCCAAAGTATGGCTAGTTGAAATACTATTATGAGATTAAATGACCTAATGTGCTGGATGTATGTAATATTGATATAGAGTGGTGTTTCGTTTCACCTTATTAGAAGTTGGCGGGAGCAGCCCTTTTTCTGTGCCTATTGATTATCATAGTTTTCCACTGGTGCTATTGATTTCCTCAACAGAAATCACCTTGGGGAATTAATCGAATAAATCATAATCCTCTGGAAGAAAATGATTTTCAGAGTTTTCAGCAGTTCAAAGCGTCCTCAGAACAATTGCGCTCGCTAGATGTCCCTGCTTCCAATAGGCCGTTTGAACACATGCCTGGCACTTTTATGATGTAAAGAGAGTGTTATGTTGTTTTGTTACCACATTCAGCCTAGCTACAGTTTCGTAGTAATCAAGGGGGACTTTCCTGTAGGCTTTTTTGGAAGGTGCCTGTTAATGTGTAGGCAAATGTACAGAGACACACAGGACCAGTTCACTGCAGATCATTTCCCCAGAAAGCACTGAGGGCATGGTGATATCATACTGGGGCGGTGGGGCTGCCCAGGCTTGAATCTCAATGTCCATATCCACTCAACTCCATTTGGCAACAAAATATTTCACTCTGTCTCTCTTACTTTTCTGGTTTTGGTCATTGCACATGTTAAATAAACACGGTACATATTACAAGGCGGCACCACAGATTGAGCTGGAGCTGGACCGAAGCCAGGTCCAGCTGATGACAGAGACTTTGACTTTAAACACTGAACATGATAAAAGATATTAAAGGTATTTTCATGTTACTAAACACACACACACAGCTTTGCAATTAAGATGGGTGTTCATCACATAATGAATCATGTTTCTCTGGTTCTTCTTACAGCGTGGCGCACACACTCTTCTCCCCCTTCACATCTGCATGGTTCTGGTTTGTGTCGAGGATAGTTAATGATATTAGTCATTTCTTCGGGATTTTTGTTAATGGTATAAAATACTCTATATAGAGGCTCATTTAAAAAAAAAAAAAAAAAAAAAATACATATAAT